>JAFMOC010000349.1:107500-175000 GCA_019802505.1 Corydoras sp. C115 | reverse complement strand
AATAAATAAATAAAAAAAATGATAAAAAAATAAAAATAAAAAAGGGGGAGGGGCCAAAGCATCAAATAACAATCAGGTTTGATGAATTTACAGTATAGTTGGTTCTCTACATAACTTCTGACTTGTGATGTTCTCATTTGTAAGTCGCTTTGGATAAAAGCGTCGGCTAAACGACTAAATGTAAATGTAAGTACTGTATGTCAAAGGTCTTGGTAATTAAAGCAACAGTGTCGACCTGTATCGGGAACACGACTATTTTTGATGAAAGTCATCAAGAATGTTACGACTCTCTTGGACGAATTTTTTGGATTGATTTTTCAGGTTTCACTCGTTTCTCTTATATCTGGGTCAACCCTCTCACTCAGTCCGGGACATGAAGATAACGACGTTCTGTAAGATCGTCAGCGAGTTCGCTCTGGAGTACCGCACCACCAGAGAACGAGTCCTCACGCAGAAACTGAAACGCGCAGCCCACCGCGAGCGCACGAAAACCCGCGGCAAGCTGATAACAGAGGTGAGCCGCCAAAACCCCCCAGCATCCCCCAGTATCACAGACCTGAATTTACCGTGGTGATGATGGGATGACACTTTAAAAAAATTTTTTATTGAGAAGTCATGTTATAAATATTGAAAGTCGTACCAAATATTTAAAGATTTTTGACCCAATTTTTATCCCCAAGACAAAACACCTAGTAAAAAAAACACACACACACACCCATGGCGTGGTAGCTCAGTGGTCAGGGTGTTGGGCTGTCAATCTGAAGGTTGGGGGTTCAAATCCCAGGTCCACTGAAGTTACCAATGTGGCTCCTTGAGCAAGACCCTTAACCCTCATTGCTCCAGGGGGCGCTGTGATTAACCCTGTGCTCACCTTGTAAATCGCTTTGGATAAAAGCGTCCAATAAATGACCAAATGTAATGTAAATGTGAAGGGGGACTGTTTCCATCCTCAAAAAATGTAAAATATCAGTGAGACACTTTGACGTTGAAGGTAGGGGTGTATTCAACAAAGGATTTTCATAGTCGAATCTGATTCGTCAGATTTTCCCTATAGTCGACTGATAGTCGAATCAGTTAAAATTTCACCACAAGATGGCGCTATAAGCGTGGTTTTTAAAAAAGATTTTTTTTTTATATTTTACTTGTTTTTCTAGAGCACCGTAAATGGGATCCCCGTTCTGGACTTTTTTCCACTTCAAAGGAAAAACCTAAAAAAAAAACTAAAAACCTAGAAATTAGGATGATTTTATTTGACAAAAGGCTATAGATATAACGAAAACAAAGACATTTCATGTAAAAACGAATGCTTAGCAGCAGCCATGGGCGCCCCCATGTGGTCAAAATGGTACATTCGACTATGAGGTTCATAGTCGACGACGGTTCTCCGAATCGAATCGTCGAATCAGCGAATATTGCAGCTCACCCCTAGTTGAAGGGGGACTGGGGGACATCCACAGAAAGAAGCTAAGACAGACGTAAAGTTCACACTCAATTTGGTAATAAATAGAAAATTGCAATGTTTGGGTCAATGTTAATGTTAACATGGTTGACGTGATATCAAAGTAGTTGCGGCGCTTTAAACACAACCCGCCCGCTCTGCGTTCTATTTGTGTGTTCTGATGATGATGCATGACTTCGGTGGGTTGCCATTTAATCCCGAGTTGAAGGATGGCCCACGGTACGAGCACAGAGCAGCCGTTCTGTCGGGTTTTATTAAACCCTCCTGTTACTCAGGAGGAGGTGATTGCGTGTCTGCTTGATCATCGCTGATTAATTAACTAGTAATTAATCGTTTTTATCCATTGAGTGTTAAGAGTAGCACTGCTCATCCATTCCTGCTTCTCGACAGACGGAGAAATTCTCCGGAGCCGTCCCATCCGTCACCCAGGAAAGCCCTGCCCCTGTCTCCATGGCGACGGAGGCTGAGCCAGCCCAAGAGGAGCATGAGAACATGAAGAACCTTCTAATCGCTAATGATGACCACCTCAAACTGCGCAGGTCCCGGGCAGTACGAAGTAAGAGCGCGTCATTTCATTCCAAAAATAGAAACGTTAAAGGGTTCCAGGGCTGGACCTTTAACCGAAGTGTGTTGGTTCTAACAGAGCTGGTGACGACCGGCTCCGACAGGTCCTCACTGACGCCCCATAATAGTGATGAAGGTATAGCATGTACTGCATGCCAAGAATGTGGACTGTGCACAGTGAAAGTTAAGGTCCGGCAATTCTGTAAATGACTCAGCATTTTTAGTTTTTAGTTTTTTTTATTATGACCCAATGAGAGGTGACAAGCTCGTGACCACAGCGGTCATCATCGTTGGTCCTCAAGTGACTAAACTTTCTTTACTATCCATCCATCCATTATCTTCCGCTTTATCCTCTATTAGGGTCATGGGGGGAGGGGGGGTTCCCCATGCCCATCCAGGGGAGAACGTCTCGGGCGCTGGGCAGATACACCCAGGACAGGGCGCCAATCCATCGCTGGGCACACACTCACTCACTCATACACACTCTATATGGGACAATTTGGAGAAATCAATTGACTTGATCCATGTTTTTGGACTGTGGGGGGAAACCGGAGAACCCGGAGGAAACCCACACGTGGACACGGGGAGAACATGGAAACTCCACCCAGATGGGGATTCGAACCGGGAATCCTTAGCGCTGAGAGGAGAACATGCCAACCACTAAGGCCCCCCTCTTTACTATCCATCCATTCATTGTCTTCCGCTTTATCCTATATTAGGGTCATGGGGGGTTCCCCATGCCCATCCAGGGGAGAACGTTTTGGGCGCTGGGCAGATACACCCAGGACAGAGCGCCAATCTATCGCTGGGCACACACTCACTCACACAGACACACTCTATATGGGGCAATTTGGAGAACTCAGTTGACCTCAATACATGTTTTTGGACTGTGGGAGGAAACCCACGCAGACACGGGGAGAACATGAAAACTCCACCCAGATGGGGATTCGAACCGGGAATCCCTAGTGCTGAGAGGAGAACATGCCAACCACTAAGCCCCTTTCTTTACTATGTGACAGTAATTAAACTTTAGTATGTTCTTCTCCGGGTGGCACTGTAGCTTAGTGGTTGGCATGTGTGAGTGAGTGTGCGCCCAGCGATTGATTGGCGTCCTGTCCTGGGTGTATCTGCCCAGCGCCCGAAACGTTCTCCCCTGGATGGGCATGGGGAACCCCCCCCACGACCCTAATAGAGGATAAAGTGGAAGATAATGAATGAATGAATGTTCTTCTCCCTTTGTTCTGATTTGGAATCTATCCATTGCATTTTTAAAATGGTCCAGGTTCAGACCTCATTGTAACTCTGGGCTGCTTGTGTTAAAGCTGCTCGTGAGCCAGGTTCTCCAGCAGAGAACTTCGAAGCACCAGACGATGAAGGTAGAACTCCAGCTGCATGTCATATGTTTGCAGTGCGGATGTCTGGGTTTAACCCTTTAATGTTGTAAACTAGAAACAGCATCTATTTGTCATTAATTAAAATGAATTACATTTGGTTTGCATTGTGTGTTTAATCCACATATTAAAGGACTAAACAATCGCTGAATCAGCACATTATGATCAGATGACGGGGTTATTAACATGCTTGGATCGCTGTGTTGCATAATGACCTCGATTAAACTGAATCCTGAGAAATCCTCATCCCATAGAACCTCCAGGGGGCGTATTTCTACACGTCCTTTTCACCTACTTGATGACATACAAATACCCTTGTACCAAAATGTTCCGTTTGCCCCATTTACGAATATTTGCTGGACTAAACCTGTGGAAATTAATTCATTCATTCATTATCTTCCACTTTATTTGGGGGTTCCCCATACCCCTCCAGGGGAGAACGTTTCTGACGCTTGGCAGATAGACCCAGGACAGGACGCCAATCTATCGCTGGACACACACTCACTCACACAGACACACTCTATATGGGGCAATTTGGAGAATTAACTTGATCCATGATTTTGGACTGTGGGAGGAAACCGGAGAACCCGGAGGAAACCCGCGCTGACACGGGGAGAACATGGAAACTCCACCCAGATGAGGATTCGAACCGGGAATCCCTAGCGCTGAGAGGAGAACATGCCAACCACTAAGCCACCGTGCCGCCGTTTACTGGACTAAACCTGTGGAAATTCATTCATTCATTCATTATCTTCCGCTTTATCCTCTATTAGGGTCGCGGGGGGTGTGGGGGGGGTTCCCCATGCCCATCCAGGGGAGAACATCTCGGGCGCTGGGCAAATACACCCAGGACAGGGCGCCAATCTATCGCTGGGCACACACTCACTCAGACAGACACACTCTATATGGGGCAATTTGGAGAACTCAATTGACTTGATCCATGTTTTTGGACTGTGGGAGGAAACCGGAGAACCCGGAGGAAGCCCACGCGGACACGGGGAGAACATGGAAACTCCACCCAGATGGGGATTCGAACCAGGAATCCCTAGCGCTGAGAGGAGAACATGCCAACCACTAAGCCACCGTGCTGGGAAATATTAATAATAATTAAATATTGATTGACGTTTGGTTGGGGGTGTAATATCTGTCTGTGAGTAATTTGCTAATTGGCAGGTAATTGATTACCTTTACATTAACGCAGCATGATGTCTTTCAGGTATCGGACGGGTCAGTCCATCAATGTCTGTGAACAAAGAGGACGGAGTGGTTTCCCCGAATGACCCCACCGATGAGATCATGGACCGATTGGTGAAGTCGGTTACTCAGAATCCGACCGAGAGGCCGAGCAGCCCTAAGACACGGAAACGCTCGCGGCTGAACAGAAAATCACGTGAGTGAAGGGAACGGTGTCCTCAGTGTCCTCAGTGGAACGGTGTCCCCTTGTGGTTAACCTGAATGCCCCTTGGGCAAGGCACCTGACCCCAATTGTGCTCACGTTACTCAGCGTCAAAGTCAAAGTAGGCTTTATTGTCAATTCCTTCACATGTTCTCTACATGTTCTTTACAGACATTTATGACATTTAAACATAAAACAAGAAAGTGGAATGCAGTGTGATGTCACGGATTTTACAGTAGAAAAGTTTAAATACTTGGCGGCACGGTGGCTTAGTGGTTTGGCACGTTCTCCTCTCAGCACTTGGGATTCCCGGTTCGAATCCCCATCTGGGTGGAGTTTCCATGTTCTCCCCGTGTCCGCGTAGGTTTCCTCCGGGTTCTCCGGTTTCCTCCCACAGTCCAAAAACATGGATCAAGTCAATTGAATTCTCCAAATTGCCCCATATAGAGTGTGTCTGAGTGAGTGAGTGTGTGTCCAGCGATGGATTGGCGTCCTGTCCTGGGTCTATCTGAGACGTTCTCCCCTGTATGGGCATGGGGAACCCCACCGCGACCCTAATAGAGGATAAAGCGGGAGATGATGAATGAATGAATGATTTTGTAGTGACAATGAAAGGCAATGTAAATGCGAATTAAGTAGTAACAGTAATCCATCCATCCATTATCTTCCGCTTTATCCTCTATTAGGGTCGGGGGGGGGGGGGGGGGGTCCCCATGCCCAACCAGGGGAGAACGTTTCGGGCGCCGGGCAGATACACCCAGGACAGGACGCCAATCCATCGCTGGGCACACACTCACTCACACAGACGCACTCTACTATATGGGGCAATTTGGAGAACTCAATTGACTTGATCCATGTTTTTGGACTGTGGGAGGAAACCGGAGAACCCGGAGGAAACCCACGCGAGGAAACCCACTTGTAAGTCGCTTTGGATAAAAGCGTCCAATAAATGACCAAATGTATTCATTATCATCCGCTTTATCCTCTATTAGGGTCGTGGTGGGGTTCCCCATGCCCATCCAGGGGAGAACGTTTCGGGCGCCGGGCAGATAGACCCAGGACGGGGCGCCAATCCATCGCTGGGCACACACTCACTCACACAGACAATGAAATATATGGGGCAATTTTTGAGAATTCAGTTGACTTGATCCAAATGTAATATAAATGTAATATAAATGTAATATAAATGTAATATAAATGTAATATACTGACGGAATCTTGCGTGTGTTGCAGTGCGGAGGACCCTGAAGAACGGCCTGAGCTTGGACGTGGTGCAGGCACTGAGTCTGAAGAGTTAAAAGCCCAAAAAGAAGCCGCTTGGCTGGCGATTTTGTGAGGCGCAGCTCGATCGAGCCGGCCGACCCACGAAACGGACGTCCTGAGAGACGACTGAAGAGCTTCCCACTGCAGCGTCTCTCTAACGTCTATCTAACGCTGAAAGGAACCTGATCCGAGCGTCCGTTCGACCCCGTTTTTAATATTTGGTACAGTGTCGGTACACGGCGATGCAGTGTACTGTATATACGAAGGAGATGCACATTTAATCAGGTCATGTTGTACAGCTGCCGATTTTCTAATGTATATTTAGTGCACGAGGAGAAGGAAGCACAGAGCTGGATCATGTACAGAGAGCGGGATGGGCTCACGTTGACCTCACGGCTCGATTTTTATGGACATTGGATGCGTTGTAGATAGAAATCGGTCAATAAGAAATGAGTGTATTTATCATAAGCCATTTCCAGAAACGGAGTCACTGCTATGTTCCTTACACACAGCTTTAGTTAGGAGGGAATCTAAAGTGGGTCGTGTTAATAATTGGGGGTCATTTTATGGTTTGCACAAGATTCGGTTTCCTAAATGCTACAATCTGATGCTTGATTTGCAGCTGTGTGTTTGAAATCTGTTCGTTTTCACCGATCTTTAGTTCAGGATGCCACTAATGAACGTGTGTGTGTGTGTGTGTGTGTGTGTGTGCACGGGTTCATCTGCTGATTATATTTATTACTGTTAACCAGTCGTTTAGGTCGTTAATAACCACTGCAACACGTCTGAGTCCCTAGTTAAAGACGAACCTTGGCCCGTTCCACCTTTTCTGGTTCTAAATGATAGAAATAAATTCATTATTAATACGAAACACAAAAATCTACAATTAATAAGCAGCTATACTGTAAAATCCTTTAGGATTTGTTCATGTTGCAGCCGATTTGATCCCATAATCTAATTACATGTGGAGGTTTATTAAAGTCGTTTAGGTCGTTAATAACCACTGCAACACGTCTGAGTCCCTAGTTAAAGAGAAAAAAGGCCCGTTCCACCTTTTCTGGTTCTAAATGATAGAAATAAATTTATTATTAATACGAAACACAAAAATCTACAATTAATAAGCAGCTACACTGTAATAAACCTCCACATGTAATTAGATTAGATCATAATCACATGGGATTAAAAAAGATACATCAAATCGGCAGCAACATGAACAAATCCTGAAGGATTTTACAGTTACATGTGGAGGTTTATTAAAGTCGTTTAGGTCGTTAATAACCACTGCAACACGTCTGAGTCTGTAGTTAAAGAGAAACCTTGGCCCGTTCCACCTTTTCTGGTTCTAAATGATAGAAATGAATTAATAATTAATACGAAACACAACAATCTACAATTAATAAGCAGCTATACTGTAAAATCCTTCAGGGTTTGTTCATGTTGCAGCCGATTTGATGGTTTTTTTTTAATCCCATAATCTAATTACATGTGGAGGTTTATTAAAGTCGTTTAGGTCGTTATAATATAATCACTGCAACACGTCTGAGTCCCTAGTTAAAGAGAAAAAAGGCCCGTTCCACCTTTTCTGGTTCTAAATGATAGAAATGAATTAATAATTAATACGAAACACAAAAATGTACAATTAATAAGCAGCTATACTGTAAAATCCTTCAGGGTTTGTTCATGTTGCAGCGATTTGATGTTTTTTTTCCCCATGTGATTATGATCTAATCTAATTACATGTGGAGGTTTATTAAAGTTATATGTGGAGGTTTATTAAAGTCGTTTAGGTCGTTAATAATCACTGCAACACGTCTGAGTCCCTAGTTAAAGAGAAAAAAAGGCCCGTTCCACCTTTTCTGGTTCTAAATGATAGAAATGAATTAATTATTAATATGAAACACAAAAATCTACAATTAATAAGCAGCTATACTGTAAAATCCTTCAGGGTTTGTTCATGTTGCAGCGATTTGATGTCCCCCCCCCCCATGTGATTATGATCTAACTTTAATAAACCTCCACATGTAATTAGATTAGATGTGGAAGTTTATTAAAGTCGTTTAGGTCGTTAATAATCACTGCAACACGTCTGAGTCCCTAGTAAAAGAGAAACCTTGGCCCGTTCCACCTTTTCTGGTTCTAAATGATAGAAATAAATTAATAATTAAAACAAAATACAACAATCTACAATTAATAAGCAGCAATACTTTAAAATCCTTCAGGGTTTGTTCATGTTGCAGCCGATTTGATGGTTTTTTTTTTAATCCCATAATCTAATTACATGTGGAGGTTTATTAAAGTCGTTTAGGTCGTTAATAATCACTGCAACACGTCTGAGTCCCTAGTTAAAGAGAAAAAAAGGCCCGTTCCACCTTTTCTGGTTCTAAATGATAGAAATAAATTAATTATTAATACGAAACACAACAATCTACAATTAATAAGCAGCTATACTGTAAAATCCTTCAGGGTTTGTTCATGCTGCAGCCGATTTAATGTATTTTTTTTTTAATCCCATGTGATTATGATCTAACTTTAATAAACCTCCACATGTAATTAGATTAGATGTGGAAGTTTATTAAAGTCGTTTAGGTCGTTAATAACCACTGCAACACGTCTGAGTCCCTAGTTAAAGACGAACCTTGGCCCGTTCCACCTTTTCTGGTTCTAAATGATAGAAATAAATTAATAATTAAAACAAAACACAAAAATCTACAATTAATAAGCAGCTATACTGTAAAATCCTTCAGGGTTTGTTCATGTTGCAGCGATTTGATGTCCCCCCCCCCCCCATGTGATTATGATCTAACTTTAATAAACCTCCACATGTAATTAGATTAGATGTGGAAGTTTATTAAAGTCGTTTAGGTCGTTAATAATCACTGCAACACGTCTGAGTCCCTAGTAAAAGAGAAACCTTGGCCCGTTCCACCTTTTCTGGATCTAAATGATAGAAATAAATTAATAATTAAAACAAAACACAAAAATCTACAATTAATAAGCAGCTATACTGTAAAATCCTTCGGGGTTTGGCCATGTTGCAGCCGATTTGATGTTTTTTTTTTTAATCCCATAATCTAATTACATGTGGAGGTTTATTAAAGTCGTTTAGGTCGTTAATAATCACTGCAACACGTCTGAGTCCCTAGTTAAAGAGAAAAAAAGGCCCGTTCCACCTTTTCTGGTTCTAAATGATAGAAATAAATTAATAATTAAAACAAAACACAAAAATGTACAATTAATAAGCAGCAATACTTTAAAATCCATCAGGGTTTGTTCATGTTGCAGCCGATTTAATGTTTTTTTTTTAATCCCATAATATAATTACATGTGGAGGTTTATTAAAGTCGTTTAGGTCGTTAATAACCACTGCAACACGTCTGAGTCCCTAGTTAAAGAGAAACCTTGGCCTGTTCCACCTTTTCTGGTTCTAAATGATAGAAATAAATTAATTATTAATACGAAACACAAAAATCTACAATTAATAAGCAGCTATACTGTAAAATCCTTCAGGGTTTGTTCATGCTGCAGCCGATTTGATGTATTTTTTTTAATCCCATGTGATTATGATCTAACTTTAATAAACCTCCACATGTAATTAGATTAGATGTGGAAGTTTATTAAAGTCGTTTAGGTCGTTAATAACCACTGCAACACGTCTGAGTCCCTAGTTAAAGACGAACCTTGGCCCGTTCCACCTTTTCTGGTTCTAAATGATAGAAATAAATTAATAATTAAAACAAAACAAAAAAATCTACAATTAATAAGCAGCTATACTGTAAAATCCTTCAGGGTTTGTTCATGTTGCAGCCGATTTGATGTATTTTTTTCTCCATGTGATTATTGATCTTATCTAATTACATGTGGAGGTTTATTAAAGTCGTTTAGGTCGTTAATAACCACTGCAACACGTCTGAGTCCCTAGTTAAAGACGAACCTTGGCCCGTTCCACCTTTTCTGGTTCTAAATGATAGAAATAAATTAATAATTAAAACAAAACACAAAAATGTACAATTAATAAGCAGCTATACTGTAAAATCCTTCAGGGTTTGTTCATGTTGCAGCCGATTTGATGTTTTTTTTTTTTAACCCCATGTGATTATGATCTAATCTAATTACATGTGGAGGTTTATTACAGACCGTATCGATACTCCACCGGTGTTTTTCTGAATGAGCGGCTGCGTCTCAGAACTCCGAACTAATGATCTTCATTATCTGTACTTATTAAGCTGATTAATTTCACTGAAAGTTTAACAGATCAACATCTCAGAGGTCAGTTCATTGGTGGAAACTAAACTCAAACCATATTTTTGAGGTCAAACCATAGGTCACCTACAGTCAGTTTAGTGAGGAACAAATACGTACACAGGCACAAGGTGGGATTGGTATGTAGACCCCACACAAAAGCACCATTGTCTGCTTCATCTCGGATTGAACCCCGACCCTTCGCTCAGCCCTGTTCCAACTCGAGAACAGTTACTGAGAACATGCTCAGGTCTGTCTGTAAGGTTCTCAGACACACACATCATTACAAACCCGGTGCGCCGTCCAGCGGTTTACTTTTAACGTGGATGTCCGTTCCTCGGGATTACAATTATCATATGTTTGGCCAAAATTTGGGCTTCTAAAGATAAAAAACTGGACCGAAGGTGGAACGGTCTGCAGGTTTCTCTGTGTTCAGGTGCAGCACAGTGCACACTCATCACTATTAGGTTGCAGGTTTATGTGGCTACTGCTTCTTTTGCACAAGAGGTTCTTTGTGGAGCGTTCGGCTGAGCCTCACGGTCACTCACGGTCACTCACGGTCACTCCTTAGGTTTAATGTTCCACTTTATGCAATGCATGTTCCTCTACCCTGAATGTATTCGTCTGTTTATAGTCCTGTCCCTGCTCTTAACCACTTCAGGCACGTGCATTCAGACGTTGTGCAGATGTAAGTATTATTTCCGGTATTGAATTTCTTTTCCGCACTTGATGTCTGTACGTCGATCTAAAAGCAAAAAATAAAATATCCTAACACACCCCTGTTGTTCCATCTGAACTGAAAACATCCTGATGCTGATATTCAGGGTTTCCTCATCATAAAACATCAATCACAGTGAACGTTGTGCAGCTCGAACGAGAACGCTTCTCATATTCAAATTTAAAACAGCAGATGCATGAGAACATGCCAACCACTAAGCACGGTGGCTTAGTGGTTGGCATGTCCTCCTCTCAGCGCTAGGGATTCCCGGTTCGAATCCCCATCTGGGTGGAGTTTCCATGTTCTCCCCGTGTCTGTGTGGGTTTCCTCCCACAGTCCAAAAACATGGATCAAGTCCTTTGAGTTCTCCAAATTGCCCCATATAGAGTGTGTCTGTGTGAGTGAGTGTGTGCCCAGCGATAGATTGCCCCCCTGTCCTGGGTGTATCTGCCCAGCGCCCGAAACGTTCTCCCCTGGATGGGCATGGGGAACCCAACCGCGACCCTAATAGAAGATAAAGTGGAAGATAATGGATGGATAGTAAAGAGGGTGGCATAGTGGCTTAGTGTTTGGCATGTTCTCCTCTCAGCACTAGGGATTCCCGGTTCGAATCCCCATCTGGGTGGAGTTTCCATGTTCTCCCCGTGTCCGCGTTGGTTTCCTCCAGGTTCTCCGGTTTCCTCCCACAGTCCAAAAACATGGCTCAAGTCAATTGAGTTCTCCAATTTGCCCCATAAAGAGTGTGTCGGAAGGAGTCCATTGCAACCCCCCCCCCTCAGTTTATAAGTTGATAGCTACTCCTTTTAAATGCATTTTGTAAAACATTGCCTTTTAATGGGTTTAATGGGGCAAATTTTAATGGGGTGGCTTAGTGGTCAGCACGTTCGCCTCTCAGTGCTAGGGATTCCCGGTTCGAATCCCCATCTGGGTGGAGTTTCCATGTTCTTCCCATGTCCGTGTGGGTTTCCTCCGGGTTCTCCGGTTTCCTCCCACAGTCCAAAAACATGGCTCAAGTCAATTGAGTTCTCCAAATTGCCCCATATAGAGTGTGTCTGTGTGAGTGTGTGCCCAGTGATAGATTGGCGTCCTGTCCTGGGTGTAACTGCCCAGCGCCCGACATGTTCTCCCCTGGATGGGCATGGGGAACCCCACCGCGACCCTAATAGAGGATAAAGCTGAAGGTAATGGATGGATGGATTACCTTTTAATTATCCATGTGAGTATTTAACTTGTAAACATCTATAAAATCAGAAAAAACCTGACTTCTAAATTGTTCCTCGGATTCTTTTTTTCTAAGGTAACTGTTTCCAGTATTTTGTAGCAAACTTTTGTTCTATATTTTGGCAACAGTCACAAAATTAAACTTAAAGCTGCGTTGTTTTGGGTTTTGTTTCATAATCTAGTTAAGCATAATCTAGTTAATTGCGTAAAGTTCCTAATTAATCCACGAGGGGGCGTTGTCGTATTACACAGGGAATAGGCTTAAGGTTTATTTTAAAGCAGGATTAAACAGAAGAACATGCTTAATATCCACCATTCCTGATTCATGGCAAGCCGTTTTAACATTTAAAATGTCAGGCTAACGAGTAACAGGTTTAGTTTTCAAATAGATAATAATTATAATTAAATTAATTGTAAAAAATACAATTTTAACATGTAAGAAATGGCACATGAAGATATCTATAATACAATTGTGACGTTACAATACATATTGTAGAAATGACATTTTAATCGGCTTACAGATATCATTCATTTAATTGTTTATATCTGCAATGGGCGGCACGGTGGCTTAGTGGTTGGCATGTTCTCCTCTCAGCGTTAGGGATTCCCGGTTCGAATCCCCATCTGGGTGGAGTTTCCATGTTCTCCCCGTGTCCGCGTGGGTTTCCTCCGGGTTCTCCGGTTTCCTCCCACAGTCCAAAAACATGGATCAAGTCAATTAAATTCTCCAAATTGCCCCATATAGAGTGTGTCTGTGTGAGTGAGTGTGTGCCCAGTGATGGATTGGCGCCCTGTCCTGGGTGTATCTGCCCAGCGCCCGAAACGTTCTCCCCTGGATGGACATGGGGAACCCCACCGCGACCCTAATAGAGGATAAAGCGGATGATAATGGATGGATGGACTTACAAGTAGGGCGGCACGGTGGCTTAGTGGTTTAGCATGTTCTCCTCTCAGCGTTAGGGATTCCCGGTTCGAATCCCCATCTGGGTGGAGTTTCCATGTTCTCCCCTTGTCCGCGTGGGTTTTCTCCAGGTTCTCCGGTTCCCTCCCACAGTCCAAAAACATGGATCAAGTCAATTAAATTCTCCAAATTGCCCCATATAGAGTGTGTCTGGGTGAGTGAGTGTGTGCCCAGCGATAGATTACCCCCCTGTCCTGGGTCTATCTGCCCAGCGCCTGAAACATTCTCCCCTGGATGGGCATGGGGAACCCCGACCCCAATATAGGATAAAGCAAAAGATAATGAATGAATGAATGAATGAATGATATCAAGAATGAACATTGTTACTAGTGAGAAATGAATTGTGGATATCTTTAAGTCAAAAATGATATTATGGAGATGTTGACTTGCAATTCTAACCCGTACAAATATATTCATTCATTCATTCTCTCCCGCTTTATCCTCTATTAGGGTCGCGGTGGGGTTCCCCATGCCCATCCAGGGGAGAACGTCTCGGGCGCTGGGCAGATAGACCCAGGACAGGGCGCCAATCTATCGCTGGGCACACACTCACTCACACAGACACACTCTATATGGGGCAATTTGGAGAACTCAATTGACTTGATCCATGTTTTTGGACTGTGGGAGGAAACCGGAGAACCCGGAGGAAACCCACACAGACACGGGGAGAACATGGAAACTCCACCCAGATGGGGATTCGAACCTGGAATCCCTAGGGCTGAGAGGAGAACATGCCAACCACTAAGCCACCTAGTACAAATATCATTTTAGATATCTACAATAGCCATTACCGCTACTTATTAAATGTTAAAACGGCTTGCCATTCCTGATTGTTGAATAAAAGCTTATTTCACTTATTCTGCATTAGAACCTGTAGTGTGTATAGCGTTCCGTGGAACTATTTGGTTCTAAAGGTTTGGGTCGATTCTAATTCCAGTTGTGAAGAATCTTCTGCCATGATTCGAAGAGTCGATTCCATCCAATTGCTTAATACATCCACTGAAATGAGGTCATGTAAAGATGTTACCATACACCTCTGACACCTCAGCATTAATAATCTATTAATTCAGTTATGATAGTAATAAGAATTTGGATTAAAATTTCTTAATTTGCATATATTTTAAAATGCAGGGTAAGAATACTGCTGTGGAAGAGAAAATGGAAGTTAAAAACACCCAAAATATGTAGTTTGTAGGTTTTGAAAATCCGACACTGTCCTCAGAGTATAATGGAACGTTCCCACCAGCTTTGGAAGTTGAGAGTGGTGGTTGTCATAGTAATAAACTAAAGAACTAAAGGAAAATAAGGATCAAATAAGTTCAGGTAAGAGAAATGTCTTAACGCTGAAATGTGACTTAGTATCTCAGACGTGGTATCTCAAAAATAATGACTTTATATCTTAAAAATAATAACTATCTTAAAAATAATGACGGGCGGCATGGTGGCTTAGTGTTTGGCACGTTCGCCTCTCAGCGCTAGGGATTCCTGGTTCGAATCCCCATCTGGGTGGAGTTTCCATGTTCTCCCCGTGTCCGCGTGGGTTTCCTCCGGGTTCTCCGGTTTCCTCCCACAGTCCAAAAACATGGATCAAGGTCAATTGAATTCTCCAAATTTCCCCATATATAGAGTGTGTCTGTGTGAGTGAGTGTGTGCCCAGCGATAGATTGGTGCCCTGTTCTGGGTGTATCTGCCCAGCGCCCGAAACGTTCTCCCCTGGATGGGCATGGGGAGAACGTTCCTCCCCCCGCGACCCTAATAGAGGATAAAGCGGAAGATAATGGATGGATGGATTATTACAGTGGCGGCACGATGGCTTAGTGGTTGGCATGTTCTCCTCTCAGCGCTATGGATTCCCGGTTCGAATCCCAATCTAGCTGGAGTTTCCATGTTCTCCCCGTGTGCATGTGGGTTTCCTCCCACAGTCCAAAAACATGGATCAAGGTCGCCAATCCATCGCTGTGCACACACTCACTCACACACAGACACACTCTATATGGGGCAATTTGGAGAATTCAATTGAACATGGAAACTCCACCCAAGATGGGGATTCGAACCGGGAATCCCTAGTGCTGAGAGGAGAACATGCCAACCACTAAGCCACCGTGCGGCCCTACTTGTAAGTCCATCCATCCATTATCTTCAGCTTTATCCTCTATTAGGGTCGCGGTGGGGTTCCCTATGCTCATCCAGGGGAGAACGTTTCGGGCGCGGGGCAGATACACCCAGGACAGGGCGCCAATCCATCGCTGGGCACACACTCACTCACACAGACACACTCTATGGGGGCAATTTGGAGAACTCATTTGACTCGATCCATGTTTTTGGACTGTGGGAGGAAACCGGAGAACCCGGAGGAAACCGACGCGGACACGGGGAGAACGTGGAAACTCCACCCAGATGGGGATTCGAACCGGGATCGCCTTATGATAAAGTAATTTAACATATATTAATATAGGGGTGGTTTTTTTTTTTTAAAAAAGATGTTTATATTTTTCTTGTTTTACCCTCCGTTTATTTTACGTCATGAGGAATCAAGCTTGAAGCTCGGGATTCAGAGAATCGACTCGTCGTTGTCGACTCCCAGCCCAGTTCCCGCTTGCGGCTGAGGTGTCGATGTCAGCGCTGAGGAGACGTCCCAGCGGCGGCGGCGGGGTGAGGCGAGGCGGGGTGAGGCGAGGCGAGGCGGGGTGAGGCGAGGCGAGGCGAGGCGCTGCTGATGTGAGAGGACACCCGAACACGAGATGCTGTCCTTGACGCTGCTGTCCCTGCTGCTGACCGCCTCCGCGGCCGGGAAGGCTGTCTCACACCGCTCCACCGCGGCCGCGGCAGCCGCCTCTCTGCCCTCGGCTCCGTCCCCGACTTCCACCCGCTCCGCGTCCGGGCAGTCCCCTCATCCCGGGCTGCTTCTGGCCCGTTCCGCCGACACGCCGAGCCCGACGGACGGCCACGGCGAAGCGGAGCAGCACGGCGGCGGCTTTAAGATCGTGCAGTTGGAATGGAGCTACGTGCAGACGCCGTACATCATCGCCACCTGGCTCCTGCTCGCCAGCGTCGCCAAAATCCGTGAGTACGCCGGATGACGCACCGAGCCCGGGCATCGGGGAGCAGCGGCCGGCCTGAAAGTTACTCTGCTCACCGTCCGGCTCCACGTTAGAGCAAAGTTAGAAAAGTTATGGAGACGTGGACTGAGTGTCCTTGTGGGTCCGACGGCGTGACGCGTGGAAATGCACTGCGTGTCCAAAAGTATCGGGACGCCTACATATTGACGTTACCTGAGCGTCTATGACGTCAGATGTAGGCTGTTACAGGTTAGAATATGACGTCATTAACGCTGGTGTAATGAGCACACACCGACGGCGTGACGCGTGGAAATTCACTGTGTGTACAAAAGTATTATGACGCCTACATATTGCCGTTACATGAGCGTTTATGACGTCAGATGTAGGCTGTTACAGGTTAGAATATGACGTCATAAACGCTCGTGTAATGAGCTCACACTGTGGGTACAAAAGTATTGGGATACCTACAAATTGCCATTACACGAGCGTTTATGACGTCAGATGTAAGATGTTACAGGTTAGAATATGACGTCATGTAATGTGCTCACACTGTGTGTACAAAAGTATTGGGACGCCTACATATTGCCTTTACATGAGCGTCTATGACGTCAGATGCAAGATGTTACTGCTTGGAATATGACGTCATAAACACTCATGTAATGAGCACACACTATGTAAACACACACTGTGAGTACAAAAGTGTCGGGACGCCTACATATTGACGTTACCTGAGCGTCTATGACGTCAGATGTAGGCTGTTACAGGTTAGAATATGACGTCATAAACGCTCGTGTAATGAGCACACACCGACGGCGTGACGCGTGGAAATGCACTGTGTGTACAAAAGTATCGGGACGCCTACATATTGCCGTTACATGAGCGTTTATGACGTCAGATGTAGGCTGTTACAGGTTAGAATATGACGTCATGTAATGAGCTCACACTGTGTGTACAAAAGTATTGGGACACCTACATATTGCCTTTTCATGAGCGTCTATGACGTCAGATGTAAGATGTTAAAGGCTCATGTAATGAGCACACACTATGTTTACAAAAGTATTGGGACGCCTACAAATTTGACGTTACATGAGCGTCTATGACGTCAGATGTAAGATGTTACTGCTTGGAATATGATGTCATAAACACTCATGTAATGAGCACACACTGTGTGTACAAAAGTATCAGGACGCCTACATATTGACGTTACACGAGCGTCTATGACGTCAGATGTAAGCTATTACAGCTTAGAATATGACGTCATAAACGCTCATGTAACGAGCACACACTATGTAAGCTTACACTGTGTGTTCAAAAGTATTATGACGCCTTCATATTGCCGTTACATGAGCGTCTATGACGATGTAAGCTGTTATGACGTCATAAATGGAATATGACGTCATAAACGCTCATGAAACAAGCAAACACTGTAAGCACACTGTGTGCACAAAAGTATTGGGACCTACAAATTGACGTTACATGAGCGTTTATGACGTCAGATGTAAGCTGTTACTGCTTGGAATATGACGTCATGTAATGAGCACACACTATGTGTACAAAAGTATCGGGACACCTACATATTGACGTTACATGAGCGTCTATGACGTCAGATGTAAGCTGTTACAGGTTAGAATATGACGTCATAAACACTCATGTAATGAGCACACACTATGTAAGCACACACTGTGTGTACAAAAGTATTGAGAAGCCTACATATTGCCATTACATGAGCGTCTATTATTTATTATGCTCATGTAATGATAATATGTAGGTGTCCGAATACCTTTGCACACATAGTGCAAGTGTCACATGCCGTGTTTACTGCTCTGTTACGGTATTATGATGAGAACATTCTGATTTCACCTTATATGACCCCGGGACAGGGTCTAGATCCTGGCAGGTTTAATTCTATCTATCTATCTATCTATCTATCTATCTATCTATCTATCTATATATATATATATATATATATATATATATATATATATATATATATATATTCATTCATTCATTCATTCATTCATTATCTCCCGCTTTATCCTCTATTAGGGTCGCGGTGGGGTTCCCCATGAGAACGTCTCAGGCGCTGGGCAGACAGACCCAGGACAGGGCGCCAATCCATCGCTGGGCAATATATATATATATATACATATATATATATATATGCAATATTTAGATATACATAGAAATAAGACTGCAAACTAGTACACTACACTACATGACGAAACGTATTGAGACACAACACTTCCTTTAAGTTCCATTGCAACAGATATAAAAACAACACACCTCATCTTACATTTTAGACAGTTGTATGCTTGTAACTTTGTGGGAACAGTTTGGGGAAGGCCCTGACTGTAACAGCTTCACTCAGCACAAAGGTGCTTTTGGAGTGTTTTGGAGTGTTTTGGAGTGTTTTGGAGTGTTTTGGGAAATGTTTGCCCATTTATCAGGAAGAGGACCGATGGGTTGGACACTGATGTTGGAAGAGAGGCCTTGATTTGCTGAAGCTCTGTGCAGGTCCCTATATTCATCCATTCATCCACTCAGCTCTGTGCACTGGGACACAGTCATTCCCACAAACGTTCCCTGTTTCCACAGCATACAGCTGTCCAAAATGTCAGATGGGGTGCGTTATTTTTTATATCTGTTGCAATGTCACTGAAGGAAGCGTTGTGTGTCTCAATACTTTTCTTCATATAAGGTAGTGTTCTAGTTTGCAGCCTTATTTGTATTCAGCTCATCTGTATTCTGAATATCATTAATAACAGAAACAGCAGGATGAATTCACTTCCCTGTAATAATAAAAGCACAAATATCGTCTACTTGAAATGAATGCGGGCGGCACGGTGGCTTAGTGGTTTAGCATGTTCTCCTCTCAGTGCTAGGGATTCCCGGTTCGAATCCCCATCTGGGTGGAGTTTCCATGTTGTGGGTTTCCTCCGGGTTCTCCGGTTTCCTCCCACAGTCCAAAAACATGGGTCAAGTCAATTGAGTTCTCCAAATTGCCCCATATAAAGTGTGTCTGTGTGAGTGAGTGAGTGTGTGCCCAGCGATAGGTTGGCGCCCTGTCCTGGGCGTATCTGCCCAGCGCCCGAATCGTTCTCCCCTGGATGGGCATGGGGAACCCCACCGCGACCCTAATAGAGGATAAAGCTGAAGATAATGAATGAAATGAATGGGGCGGCACTGTGGCTTAGTGGTTTAGCATGTTCTCCTCTCAGCACTAGGGATTCCCGGTTCGAATCCCCATCTGGGTGGAGTTTCCATGTTCTCTCCATGTCCGTGTGGGTTTCCTCCGGGTTCGCCGGTTTCCTCCCACAGTCCAAAAACATGGATCAAGTCAATTGAGTTCTCCAAATTGTGTGCCCAGCGATAGATTGGCGTCCTGTCCTGAGTGTATCTGCCCGGCGCCCGAGACGTTCTCCCTTGGATGGGCATGGGGAACCCCCCCCCCCGCGACCCTAATAGAGGATAAAGCGGAAGATGATGTATGGATGAAATGAATTCAGTTCTGTTTCAGTTCTTAATGTGGCAGAATTATCAAAAAAAAGGCTCCAAAAAGCTATTATTAATTAATGAATTTTTATTATTAACCAGTAGAGTTTTGATATAAGGAAACCTGTCACGATCTAGACCCTGTTCCGGGGTCATATAAGGTGAAACCAGAATGTTCTCGTCGTAATACAGGAGAACAGTAAACACGGCATTGTGACACTTCCTCTGCCACACACTTCCGAGTGCTTGACGGTGGTATGGACGTCTTCTCGTGGTTTAAAATGGACAGGCTGTCTTCTCATTTATATTGATATGGCTGCACAGAGAACCCACTGAATAAACAATCATGAGCAGAACGAGTTCTCAACCTGGATCACATCATCGGTGATGAAGCCGCACGATCAGAACGTTGCTTTTGGGTTCCTTCTTTGCATTGACACCTCGACGCCTATGACAAGGCGTTTTCCAATAGGGTGACCTCGGTTCTTTGCGTGTAATTTGTATGTTCTCCCCATTTCTGTGTGACTTTCCTCTTCATGATTAGGTTGGATCTCATGGTGGACTGGTAAACTGACCATGTAGGATGGCGTCTGGGTGGAACAGTGTGTGTGAATGTCCATCCATTATCTTCCGCTTTGTCCTATATCAGGGTCGTGGGGGGGGTTCCCCCATGCCCATCCAGGGGAGAACGTCTCGGGCGCTGGGCAGATACACCCAGGACAGGGCGCCAATCAATCGCTGGGCACACACTCACTCACACAGACACACTCTATATGGGGCAATTTGGAGAACTCAGTTGACTTGATCCATGTTTTTGGACTGTGGGAGGAAACCGGAGAACCCGGAGGAAACCCACGCGGACACGGGGAGAACATGGAAACTCCACCCAGATGGGGATTCGAACCGGGAATCCCTAGTGCTGAGAGGAGAACATGCCAACCACTAAGCCACTGTGCCGCCCTGATATAGCTGATAATTCATTCATACATTATCTTCCGCTTTATCCTATATTAGGGTCGCGGGGGGATTCTCCATGCCCATCCAGGAGAGAACGTTTTCGGGCGCTGGGCAGATAGACCCAGGACAGGGCGCCAATCCATCGCTGGGCACACACTCACTCACACAGACACACTCTATATGGGGCAATTTTGGAGAACTCAATTGACCTGATCCATGTTTTTGGACTGTGGGAGGAAACCGAGAACCCGGAGGAATCCCACGCGGACACGGGGAGAACATGGAGACTCCACCCAGATGGGGATTCGAACCGGGAATCCCTAGCGCTGAGAGGAGAACATGCCAACCACTAAACCACTTATCCTATATTAGGGTCATGGGAGGGGAGGGGGGTTCCCCATGCCCATCCAGTGGTGGATGTTTCAGGCGCTGGGCAGATAGACCCAGGACAGGACGCCAATCCATCGCTGGGCACACACTCACTCACACAGGCACACTCTATATGGGGCAATTTTGGCCCTTGTCTGGAGTCATAAGGAGTTTTTTACAAGGTACAAAGTTTTGGGATACCTCTATATTGTGGATACAGGAGCTTTAATGGTAGTGCATTCTAAATGCGTCTCTCCTGTGTAGCTTTAATAGCTTTCGCTCCACTTAAAAGACTTTTCATCAGATTTTAAAGTGCAACTGTGGGATTCGGCCCATTTATCCAGAGGGACATTCGGGAGGTCAGACGGTGCGACCAATTAAGTGTAAATTATCTTCACACCACTTTAAGGAAACGTCATCACCGGCCCGGGCAAAGCCGGGCCAAGCGGCTAGTGTGTATAGACACAGAAAGGAGAACATGTTAAAATAGATGGAGGAGGGAGAAGCTTTGTGTTAGTGTCGGGCAGAATGATCTTGAATAATCATGATGTTCCTTCACACCATCTGCAATCATGCAGCATCTTCATGCACACTTAATGTCAGAATCAGAATCAGAATATCTTTATTGTCATTATAACAGATATAACGACATTAAGGTGCCATACTTTCAGTGTCACAAACTTAAATTTACACAAATAAAGAGATTTAAATGATAGCACTATAATTCATTCATTCATTCATTCATTATCTCCCGATTTTTTTATCCTCTATTAGGGTCGCAGGGGATGGGGGGGGTTCCCCATGCCCATCCAGGGGAGAACGTTTCGGGCGCTGGGCAGATAGACCCAGGACAGGACACCAATCCATCACTGGACACACACTCACTCACACAGACACACTCTATATGGGGCAATTTGGAGAACTCAGTTGACTTGATCCATGTTTTTGGACTGTGGGAGGAAACCGGAGAACCCGGAGGAAACCCACATGGACACGGGGAGAACATGGAAACTCCACCCAGATTGCCCCATATAGAGTGTGTCTGTGTGAGTGAGTGTGAGCCCAGTGATGGATTGGCGCCCTGTCCTGGGTGTATCTGCCCCGAGACGTTCTCCCCTGGATGGGCATGGGGAACCCCCCCCCCACGACCCTAATAGAGGATAAAGCGGGAGATAATGAATGAATGAATATTAATCAGTGTTTTGCATCCTTTACTTTTCTTGTAGATCGTATGTTTTAGCGAGTGTCTTATAATACGCTGCCGTACAGAATAAGTACCGTACAGAAATAGAGTCCGTAATTCAGACTGCGCCTTATAATACCCTTATAACACCCTTATGGTCCGCCAATCTGTCTATGCTTCTCTGGATTTTAGAAGAGTGGAACCTCTCATACCTTCGAAGAAGGTGACTAATATAGATATGGATGGCATGAAAGCACCTGGAGGTGTTCTTATACTGAAGTCCATACAATATAGAAGCTCTGTCTATAATGAGACACTCACACGGCATAGAGGGCTAAGCTGCTAGAGTCGGTTGATCGGCTGCAAACTGAGAACGAGGTGTCGGAGGAGAAAGCTTCAGTTTCACCTTAATAAATAATAATAAGGAGGATAACATAACAAACGGGGTTGATATGGGATTAGTTCAGCTATCGTTATGTAGCTTATTCATTAAGTTTCGTTGGCGAAATAACTGAATCTTTAATGATTTAACACCAACATGCAGTCTTTTAATTGTGTTTACATTTGTGGCCAACGAAGGTCCATTAGAGAACACATATTATATATATATATATATATATATATATATATATATATATATATATATAATATCTGCCCAGCGCATGAAATGTTCTCCCCTGGATGGGCAGAACATTTCATGCGCTGGGCAGATAGACCCAGGACAGGACGCCAATCCATCGCTGGAAACACACTCACTCACACAGACACACTCTATATGGGGCAATTTGGAAAATTCAATAGACTTGATCCATGTTTTTGGACTGTGGGAGGAAACCGGAGAACCCGGAGGAAACCCACGCGGGCACGGGGAGAACATGGAAACTCCACCCAGATGGGGATTTGAACCAGGAATCCCTAGTGCTGAGAGGCGATATAATACATCAGGTGGCTTAGTGGTTGGCATGTTCTCCTCTTAGCGCTAGGGATTCCCGGTTCGAATCCTCATCTGGGTGGACGTTCCATGTTCTTCCCGTGTTCGTGTGGGTCTCCTCCGGGTTCTCCGGTTTCCTCCCACAGTCCAAAAACATGGATCGAGTCAATTGAGTTCTCCAAATTGCCCCATATAGAGTGTGTCTGTGTGAGTGAGTGAGTGCCTAGAGATAGATTGGCGTCCTGTCCTGGGTGTATCTGCCCAGCGCCCGAAACGTTCTCCCCTGGATGGGCATGGGGAACCCCCCCGACACTAATAGAGGATAAAGCAGATGATAATGGATGGATATATATATATATATCAATCACTATCAAAATTAATGAACGAAGAAGCTTTGTGTCAGGGGCCTCTATGTGTAACCAAAAAAAGCCAATGAGCAGGAGCAGGTTCTCAGCAGCAAGTCCCACACCCCTGACTTCCCATGATGCATCATACATTACATAAGGTCATTTATTGGACACTTTTATCCAAAGCGAAGGTGAGCACAGGGTTAATCACAATATCTCTGGAGCAATGAGGGTTAAGGGTCTTGCTCAAGAACCCACATTGGTAACTTCAGTGGACCTGGGATTTGAACCCACAACCTTCAGATTGACAGCCCAACACCCTGACCACTGAGCTACCACTCCCTGGTACAGAAAGGCCATCGGTGTGTTGTTATGAACGCATGGTGATTGATACCTTCTGTCCTCTTTATTGACTTATAAAAAAATGAGTAAAAATAAACAGCGCTGCGGCGTCTGATCTCACTCCACCATCACCTGCCTCACCGTTCTCCGTCTCGCGCATTGCCGCAAAGCCGTACCCGATTTGTCGTCCTGCTGCTCGCGAGCCGTATCGCCCGTGTGGGTGTCACGGGCGTCCGGCCCACTCGGTTCTCACGAGCCGACTGAGACATTTTCTATTTCAGACCTCCGTCGCCAGCTCTCTGTCTGCATCAGATTCACTCGGAATATTAACACTGGATCTACAGATGGAGCCATAGATTTGTGTTGCATGTGCACATCCCTAATTACACTTCTACTAATTAAAATATTCATACTAATCAAGAAACAAAGTGTTAATTACACGATGAGTGAAAAAATTAGTATGGATTTTAGTAGCCGTGGCAACTGTTGTTTATTTAATTCATTGATGGTATAGTTTTTGGAATGGCCTCACTCATTGGTTTAGAACATTTAGATGCTTTTTAGATAGTAGGGTATGATGGCACGGTGGTTTAGTGGTTGGCATGTTCTCCTCTCAGCGCTAGGGATTCCCGGTTCGAATCCCCATCTGGGTGGAGTTTCCATGTTCTCCCGCGTGTCCGCGTGGGTTTCCTCCGGGTTCTCCGGTTTCCTCCCACAGTCCAAAAACATGGATCGAGTCAATTGAGTTCTCCAAAATTGCCCCATATAGAGTGTTTGTGTGAGTGAGTGTGTGCCCAGCGATGGATTGGCGCCCTGTCCTGGGTCTATCTGCCCAGCGCCCGAAACGTTCTCCCCAGGATGGGCATGGGGAACCCCCCCGCGACCCTAACAGAGGATAAAGCGGAAGATAATGAATGGATGGAGATGGTGTAGTGATCAGAACATCTGTCTTTCAGCACTGGGGACTCAGGTTCGAATCCCAATCTGGGTGGAGTTTCCATGTTCCATGAGTCTCCCCGTGTCCGCGTGGGTTTCCTCCGGGTTCTCCGGTTTCCTCCCACAGTCCAAAAACATGGATCGAGTCAATTGAGTTCTCCAAAATTGCCCCATATAGAGTGTGTCTGTGTGTGTGAGTGAGTGTGTGTCCAGCGATAGATTGGCGTCCTGTCCTGGGTGTATCTGCCCAGCGCCCGAAACGTTCTCCCCTGGATGGGCATGGGGAACCCCCCCGCGACCCTAATAGAGGATAAAGCGGAAGATAATGGATGAATAAATAAATCATAAAATAATGTACAATACACACTAAATACATGGAATCAGGTTAATATTTATGCCTCATACATAATATATTTCTTCATGCTGCATAATTTAGTAATTTATTCCTACGTAAGAATCCAAAATAGTAATAAAGACCTTAAATAAAGTGCACTTGGACTGAAATAGCTGGGATGCTCGTCTCATTACAGTAATTATTGGAAACCTAAACCAAAGTCAATATTTACTTTGCTCGCTGTTTTGTGATATGTTCTTGTGCTGAGCAACAGTGTCTCCTGAGGGAATCTGATAGCTTCATTTCCCCTGAGGTAATTTAGGACCCGTTGTGTTGTTACAGAGGTGGAAAGTTCCAAAAATAGCTTCCCTTTGATTAGTTACCTCTGCTGAAAACAAAAGGTTTAACGGACCGGGGGGTTTGGAGATTCCGCCTTCTATATAATACGTTCTGAATGAGCAAATTATAACATTCATCCATTCATTCATCATCTTACGCTTTATCCTATATTAGGATCGCGGGGGGGAGGGGGGTTCCCAATGCCCATCCAGGGGAGAACGTCTCGGGCTGGGCAGATACACCCAGGACGGGGGGCAATCCATCGCTGTGAGCAAATTATAACATTCTTAATTAGAATATTGTCACATTAAGAAAAGCATGTGTTTTCTGAACATCTAAGAAAATGAATTGACCTCCAAATTATTTCAATAAAATAGTGGAGTGGTTTAGTGGTTGGCACGTTCTCCTCTCAGCGCTAGGGATTCCCGGTTCGAATCCCCATCTGGGTGGAGTTTCCATGTTCTCCCCGTGTCCATGTGGGTTTCCTCCGGGTTCTCCGGTTTCCTCCCACAGTCCAAAAACATGGATCAAGTCAATTGAGTTCTCCAAATTGCCCCATATAGAGTGTGTCTGTGTGAGTGAGTGTGTGCCCAGCGATAGATTGGTGTCCTGTCCTGGGTGTTTCTGCCCAGCGCCCGAAACGTTCTCACCTGGATGGGCATGGGGAACCCCACCGTGACCCTAATAGAGGATAAAGCGGAAGATAATGGATGGATGGAAAATAGTGGAGGCTCAAAAACAGCTGCCACAACTACTATATTCCATTGTTAACATCAGTTGTCCCAACTACTATAATCCCTCCTAAATGTCTGCCACACCTAATAACATTTGTTTGCACTGTAAATGAAATAAAATCATTCAACTCATTTAAAATATTTAATATTTCTGAATTCATTCATTCATTCATCATCTCCCACTTTATCCTCTATTAGGGTCGCAGTGGGGTTCCCCATGCCCATCCAGGGGAGAATGTCTCGGTCGCTGGGCAGATAGACCCAGGACAGGGCGCCAATCCATCGCTGGGCACACACTCACTCACACAGACACACTCTATATGGGGCAATTTGGAGAACTCAATTGACCTGATCCATGTCTTTGGACTGTGGGAGGAAACCGGAGAACCCGGAGGAAACCCACGCGGACACGGGGAGAACATGGAAACTCCACCCAGATGGGGATTGGAACCGGGAATCCCAAGCGCTGAGAGGAGAACGTGCTGACCACTAGTTCCGAATTGAATGTAGTTTGATGTCTATGTATTGGAAAGGTAACACTGACCCACACTGGTCTCAGGTCAGTCATGTAATGACCATCCATACAATATAAACTGTTTATATAAAAGGTAATAGCGTGTGTTTATTGGTCTCGGCTTATCTGGGTCCCCGCTGTTCTCTCCATAAACCCTGATGAATGCTGAAAGTTTATTTAATGGCGTGTTTAATTGCGCCCCCAGCTGTTCATAACCGCACGCTGTTATCGGATTTAAGGAAGGGAGTCCTGCTCGTCGTCGCTCATCTGGAAATGCAGAGCGGTATAAAATGTATAAACACGAGGCCGGAGCCGATCGTGGAGGATGTGGGGCAATTTGTTTCCTATTGTCTGTGGCTTCAAAGCAGAACCAGAGCCGGAGCTCTGCCTTTTAACCTGCACGTACGCTTCCATCTGCCGTGGCCCTGTGTGAACGGCGTGTTTGATGTTGTACAGTATGAGGAAGAGAGAAAATGTTTTTCTGGGATTATTTTCTTTTACACACAATAGACGTTCTGATTGATGTGTCTGTGGCAGAGGCGTGTTTGTTTGTGTCACACTCTGATCCTGTGCCTGAAAACATGAATAATTACAGCCATTACAGTCTCTCATCACCTTCCTGCTCCTCTCACCACATTGGACTCTTTTTTTTTTTGCATTCTCCATCTTTCTCCATCTCGCTCCATCTCTCTCCATCTCACTCCATCTCTCTCCATCTCTCTCCATCTCTCTCCATCTCGCTCCATCTCGCTCCATCTCTCTCCATCTCACTCCATCTCTCTCCATCTCTCTCCATCTCTCTCCATCTCGCTCCATCTCTCTCCATCTCTCTCCATCTCTCTCCATCTCTCTCCATCTCGCTCCATCTCGCTCCATCTCTCTCCATCTCTCTCCATCTCGCTCCATCTCGCTCCATCTCGCTCCATCTCTCTCCATCTCTCATTTTTGACCAACGTCGGCATCAAGAGGACAAAACAATGACAGCTGTTATGTTATGATATGAAGAGAAGTATTAGGATGACTATATATTATATCTACCGCATGTTCTCCTCTCAGCATTAGGGATTCCCGGTTCGAATCCCCATCTGGGTGGAGTTTCCATGTCCTCCCCGTGTCCGCGTGGGTTTCCTCCGGGTTCTCCGGTTTCCTCCCACAGTCCGAAAACATGGATCAAGTCAATTGAGTTCTCCAAATTGCCCCATATAGAGTGTCTCTGTGTGAGTGTGTCCAGTGATAGATTGGCGTCCTGTCCTGGGTGTATCTGCCCAGCGCCCGAGACGTTCTCCCCTGGATGGGCATGGGGAACCCCACTGCAACCCTAATAGAGGATAAAATGCACACACTCACTCACACACACACACTCTATATGGGGCAATTTGGAGAACTCAATTGACTTGATCCGTGTTTTTGGACTGTGGGAGGAAACCGGAGAACCCAGAGGAAACCCACGCGGATGCGGGGAGAACATGGAAACTCCACCCAGATGGGGATTCGAACCGGGAATCCCTAGCGCTGAGAGGAGAACATGCCAACCACTAAGCCACCGTGCCGCATAAAATGTATTATTATTATTATTATTATTATTATTATTAAATAACAAAGCGGCGGCACGGTGGCTTAGTGGTTGGCATGTTCTCCTCTCAGCTCTAGGGATTCCCTGTTCGAATCACCATCTGGGTGGTTTCCATGTTCTCCCCGTGTCCGCGTGGGTTTCCTCCGGGTTCTCGGGTTTCCTCCCACAGTCCAAAAACATGGATCAAGTCAATTGAGTTCTCCAAATTGCCCCATATAGAGTGTCTGTGTGAGTGAGTGTGTCCAGTGATAGATTGGCGTCCTGTCCTGGGTCTATCTGCCCAGCGCCCGAGGCGTTCTCCCCTGGATGGGCATGGGAGCGGGAGATAATGGATGAATGAATAACAGAGTGTCTTTGATATCAGTGCAGTATTAGGTTAATGAATGGAATCTGTAAATAAAAGCTTATAGTTTTTTTTGTTTTTTTTTGTCGCAGTGTTTCACTTCTCCCAGCGCTTCACCACCGTGGTCCCGGAGAGCTGCATGCTGATCCTGCTGGGTCTGGTCCTCGGGGGTGTGGTGCTCATTGCCAACAAGAAACAGCTCTATGAGCTGGATCCAGGCTTGTTCTTCCTCTTCTTGCTGCCCACTATAGTGGGGGATGCCGGCTACTTCATGCCTGCCCGGCTCTTTTTCGATAACCTGGGTGCTATCTTGATGTATGCGGTTGTGGGAACTCTGTGGAACGCATTCTGCACTGGGTTTTGTCTCTATGGGGTGAAGCTGGCTGGGGCAATTGGTGAGTTCCATTGCATTAACATTTACATTTAGCCGACGCTTTTATCCAAAGCGATTTACAAATGAGAACCATCCAGGGGGGGACGTTTCGGGCGCTGGGCAGATACACCCAGGACAGGCCGCCAATCTATCGCTGGGCACACACTCCCTCACACAGACACACTCTATATGGGGCAATTTGGAGAACTCAATTGACTTGATCCATGGTTTTGGGCTGTGGGAGGAAACCGGAGAACCCAGAGGAAACCCACGCGGACACGGGGAGAACATGGAAACTCCACCCAGATGGGGATTCGAACCGGGAATCCCTAGAGCTGAGAGGAGAACATGCTAAACACTAAGCCACCGTGCCACCCCGCAAAATTATTATAATTATTCATTCATTATCTTCAGCTTTATCCTCTATTAGGGTCGCGGTGGGGTTCCCCATGCCCATCCAGGGGAGAACGTTTCGGGCGCTGGGCAGATACACCCAGGACAGGGCGCCAATCTATCACTGGACACACTCACTCACACAGACACACTCTATATGGGGCAATTTGGAGAACTCCATCGGCTTGATCCATGTTTTTGGACTGTGGGAGGAAACCGGAGAACCCGGAGGACACCCACGCAGACATGGGGAGAACATGGAAACTCCACCCAGATGGGGATTCGAACCGGGAATCTCTAGCGCCGAGAGGAGAACATGCCAACCACTAAACATGAGTCGGGCTGCAGGGTTTAGAGTTTTGAGTTGTTTATAACGTACATGTCTCCTGATGGCTGGACCATCATGAGGACGTTGTTTCTGACCGGTCACTGACCCGCTGCCGTAACGTCTGTCGTTTCCTGCAGATCAGAAAGTGGACGCTGGGCTGATGGAGTTCCTGCTGTTCGGCGCGTTAATCTCCGCCGTGGATCCCGTGGCGGTGATCGCCGTGTTCGAGGAAGTCCACGTCAACGAGATGCTTTTCATCATCGTGTTCGGCGAGTCCCTGGTCAACGATGCGGTCACCGTGGTGAGTCACATGACCTTCCTAAAGCACTGGTCATTTACAGTATTCTGAATTCTAATTGGCGGCTTAGTGGTCGGCATGTTCTCCTTTCAGCACTAGGGATACCCGGTTCGAATCCCCATCTGGGTGGAGTTTCCATGTTCTCCACGTGTCCGCGTGGGTTTCCTCCGGGTTCTCGGTTTTCCTCCCACAGTCCAAAAACATGGATCAAGTTCAATTGAGTTCTCCAAATTGCCCCATATAAAGTGTGTCTGTGTGAGTGAGTGTGTGCCCAGCGATAGATTGGCGTCCTGTCCTGGGTGTATCTGCCCAGCGCCTGAAACGTTCTCCCCTGGATGGGCATGGGGAACCCCCCCCCCCCACGACCCTAATAGAGGATAAAGCGAGAGATAATGAATTAATGATTATAATAATTTTGCTGGGGCGGCACAGTGGCTTAGTGGTTTAGCATGTTCTCCTCTCAGCGCTAGGGATTCCCGGTTCGACTCCTCATCTGGGTGGAGTTTCCATGTTCTCCCCGTGTCCGTGTGGGTTTCCTCCGGGTTCTCGGTTTTCCTCCCACAGTCCAAAAACATGGATCAAGTCAATTGAGTTCTCCAAATTGCCCCATATAGAGTGTGTCTGTGTGAGTGAGTGTGTGCCCAGCGATGGATTGGCGTCCTGTCCTGGGTGTATCTGCCCAGCGCCCGAAACGTTCTCCCCTGGATGGGCATGGGGAACCCCCCCCGCGCGACCCTAATAGAGGATAAAGCGGAAGATAATGGATGAATGAATGAATTTTCAGCGTCTGGTTGGGTTTAAATGTAACCTTTAACGCTGTTTTGTCCCGGACGTCTTTTACGTTTGGATTTTGATCTCACACGTGTTCTGAAAGCTTCAGGTGAAGGTAACAGCAGGTCATCAGGATGTAGGTCAGCCGCTCATTCTGCTGATTCTAATGAGGGGAAAAGTGGCTGCTATTAACAACTGTGAACTCCAACATGCAAAAGGAGGGTCACACAGACAAGAACAAACGTGGAACGTGAAAGAAAAGCATCCTTTTTAAAATAAATAATAATAATAATAATAATAATTATAGGCGGCACGGTGGCTTAGTGGTTAGCATGTTCTCCTCTCAGCACTAGGGATTCCCGGTTCGAATCCCATTCTGGGTGGAGTTTCCATGTTCTCCCCGTGTCCGCGTGGGTTTCCTCCAGGTTCTCCGGTTTCCTCCCACGGTCCAAAAACAAGAATCAAGTCAATTGAGTTCTCCAAATTGCCCCATATAGAGTGTGTCTGTGTGAGTGAGTGTGTGCCCAGTGATAGATTGGCGTCCTGTCCTGGCGTCCTGCCCAGCGCCCGAAACGTTCTCGCCTGGATGGGTATGGGGAACCCTCCCACGACCCTAATAGAGGATAAAGCGGGAGATAATGTATGAATAATTATAATGAATCTAGTATTTCGATTAAAAACAAAAACAATTTTGTTTAGTTTTATTTTGATGAGATCTGGTCGAGCTGAAGTCAGTACAGGTCGGTCATGCTTTTCCAAACTGCTGCAATCATTTCTTCAGAACGTTTTGAGTAAAAAGGAAATTGGGAAAGAGGAAGCGGTTTCCACAAAGCAAACAGATTTCATAAAGATCTCTGCTTTCAGCCTGAAATGCTCAACAAAAAGAGCAACTTAAGAACCTGCCCCCAACTTACACCCCACTGCTGAGGCAAACATTAAGATCACATTAAATTTGCCCTCCATTTATTATTCATCCGGGCAGTGAAGCACACACACACACACACACACACACACGTGCCCGGAGTGCTGGGCAGCCCTGTACCCCGTGCCTGGGGAGCACTTAGGGTTAGTTACCCTGCTCAAGGGCACTTCAGCCATAGTACCTTTTAATTAAACTGATTATAGAATACACAGGGTTATTACTTCACAAATTTAATTTTGTGGAATGGATTAAAGGTGTGGGGCGGCACGGTGGCTTAGTGGTTGGCATGTTCTCCTCTCAGCGCTAGGGATTCCCGGTCCGAATCCCCATCTGGGTGGAGTTTCTATGTCCTCCCCATGTCCTCCACGTGGGTTTCCTCCGGGTTCTCCGGTTTACTCCCACAGTCCAAAAACATGGATCAAGTCAATTGAGTTCTCCAAATTGCCCCATATAGAGTGTGTCTGTGTGAGTGAGTATGTGCCCAGTGATAGATTGGCGTCCTGTCCTGGGTCTATCTGCCCAGCGCCCGAAACGTTCTCCCCTGGATGGGCATGGGGAACCCTCCTCCCCCCCCCGCGACCCTAATAGAGGATAAAGCGGAAGATAATGGATGGATGAATAAACTGACAGAGGGCGGCACGGTGGTTTAGTGGTTGGCATGTTCTTCTCTCAGCATCAGGGATTCCCGGTTCGAATCCCCATCTGGGTGGAGTTTCTATGTCCTCCCCATGTCCACGTGGGTTTCCTCCGGGTTCTCCGGTTTCCTCCCACAGTCCAAAAACAATGATCAAGTCAATTGAGTTCTCCAAATTTCCCCATATAGAGTGTGTCTGTGTGAGTGAGTGTGTGTCCAGCGATAGATTGGCGTTCTGTCCTGGGTGTATCTGCCCAGCGCCCGAAACGTTCTCCCCTGGATGGGCATGGGGAACCCCCCCCCCCCCCGCGACCCTAATATAGGATAAAGCGGATGATAATGGATGAATGAATAAACTGACAGACAATTGAAACAAAGCTTTAAAACATTTATTATTGCAGTTGTGTAACGCGCTGCAGAGCCGTTTTAAAACAACTGATTTAGCTCGGACTGAACATGCCGTCCTAATCCTAATCCTAATCCTAATCCTAATCCTGATGATAATGCTACAGCTATCACATTTACAAGCGTCGCATTACATTAATTAGAAACTGTTTTTTTTCTTCTAAAACTTAACCTTCTTTTAAAGGATCCATCTGATCTTTGTAAGGATGAGATGATTAATCGTTTTCGTATGTATTCACGATTAAAAACGTTGCAATTAACTCATCGTAAGATCGCCTCAACATCATCATCACAAAGACATACGTAAAAAAATCTCCCCTTGCAACACACTTGCCTGTTTACTTTGTGCATACAGGAAAAAAAACTGTTTATTAACAGTTTATTTTAATATTAATATTTTGTGTTATTATTTAGCAAAGGCCCTGTGTTGTCTTTTTTTGATAACAAAATCCATTCATCCATTTCATGCGGGGTTCCGCATGCTCATCCAGGGGAGAACGTTTTGTGCGCTGGGCAGATACACCCAGGACAGGACGCCAATCTATCGCGGGGCACACACCCACTCACACAGACACACTCTATATGGGGCAATTTGGAGAAATCAATTGACCTGATCCATGTTTTTGGACTGTGGGAGGAAACCGGAGAACCGGGAGGAAACCCACACGGACACGGGGAGGACATGGAAACTCCACCCAGATGGGGATTCAAAGCGGAAATCTCTATTGCTGAGAGGAGAACATGCAAACCACCAAAACAACCGTGCCACCCTCTGTCAGTTTATTCATTCATTCATTATCTTCCGCTTTATCCTCTATTAGGGTCGTGAGCGAGTTCCCCATGCCCATCCAGGGGAGAACGTTTGGTCGCTGGGCAGATACACCCAGGACAGGGCGCCAATCCATCACTGGACACACACTCACTCACACAGACACACTCTATATGGGGCAATTTGGAGAACTCAATTGACCTGATCCATGTTTTTGGACTGTGGGAGGAAAACGGAGAACCCGGAGGAAACCCACGCGGACACGGGGAGAACATGGAAACTCCACCCAGATGGGGATTCGGAACGGGAATCCCTAGAGCTGAGAGGAGAACATACCAACCACTAAACCACCGTGCCACCCTCTGTCAGTTTAACTTTATGTAATTGAAGTTTGAGTTCTAAAGGGCCTGTGAGAACGCCATGCTGTTAAATAAGCAGCAAACGGATTTCTGATTTCTCTAAAGCTCTTTAGTTTCTTAATGTGTTTGGCTGAGTCTCACACTCTGAGATGAAAGCTTTGCGTCTTACACTGATACACGATATCTGGATTACACAGAAACACAAAACCTAACACCCAGCCGTGTTGTGTTTTATGACACACTAAATGAACCCGGAGGAAACCCACGCGGACACGGGGAGAACATGGAAACTCCACCCAGATGGGGATCCGAACCAGGAATCCCTAGCGCTGAGAGGAGAACATGCCAACCACTAAACCACCGGGCCACCCTTCAGTTAACTAATGATTTAAAAATTGAAAAAAGTAATACTGTAAGGTGGGGCACGGTGGTTTAGTGGTTGGCATGTTCTCCTCTCAGCGCTGGGGATTCCCGGTTCGGATCCCCATCTGGGTGGAGTTTCCATGTTCTCCCCGTGTCTGCGTGGGTTTCCAATGGAGTTCTCCAAATTGCCCCATGTAGAGTGTGTCTGTGTGAGAGACGTTCTCCCCTGGATGGGCATGGGGAACCCCCCCCCCGACCCTAATAGAGGATAAAGCGGAAGATAATGAATGAATGAATGAATAATTATAATAATTTTGCGGGGCGGCACGGTGGGTTAGTGGTTGGCATGTTCTCCTCTCAGCACTAGGGATTCCTGGTTCGAATCCCCATCTGGGTGGAGTTTCCATGTTCTCCCCGTGTCCGCGTGGGTTTCCTCCGGGTTCTCCGGTTTCCTCCCACAGTCCAAAAACATGGATCAAGTCAATTCATTCATTATTCATTATCTCCCGCTTTATCCTCTATTAGGGTCGCGGTGCGGTTCCCCATGCTCATCCAGGGGAGAACGTTTCGGGCGCTGGGAAGATAGACCCAGGACAGGGCACCAATCCATCGCTGGGCACACACTCACTCACACAGACACTCTCTATTTGGGGCAATTTTGAGAATTCAATTCACCTTGATCCATGTTTTTGGACTGTGGGAGGAAACCGGAGAACCCGGAGGAAACCCACGCAGACACGGGGAGAACATGGAAACTCCACCCAGATCGGGATTCGAACCGGGAATCCCTAGCGCTGAGAGGAGAACATGCCAACCACTAAGCCACCGTGCCGCGGATCAAGTCAATTGAGTTCTCCAAATTGCCCCATATAGAGTGTGTCTGTGTGAGTGAGCGTGTGTCCAGTGATAGATTGGCGTCCTGTCCTGGGTGTATCTGCCCAGCGCACGAAACGTTCGGTTCTCCGAATCGAATCGTGGAACCAGCGAATATTGCAGCTCACCCCTACAACCAACCATCACTTACTGCATTCATTGGTTCCGCCAGCCATCTCTATATCTTATTCTCAGCTTCAGAATACCCGTCAGTTAATCTACTAACGAATCTGAAAGTAGCCCCTCACGTCTCACCCTGTGTGTGCTTTCTCGTTCCGTAGGTTCTGTATAAGGTTTACATCTCCTTTGTTGAGGTGGGTGCAGAAAACGTTCAAACAGCAGATTACTTTAAAGGTGTTGGTAAGTTCACTGATTTATAATAAACACAATCAATCCTACAAACCCAAATGTTATTCTACACTCACTCCATTTCTAAGCTACATGGCTTAGTGGTTGGCATGTTCTCCTCTCAGCGCTAGGGATTCCTGGTTCGGATCCCCATCTGGGTGGAGTTTCCATGTTCTCCCCGTGTCCGCGTGGGTTTCCTCCGGGTTCTCCGGTTTCCTCCCACAGTCCAAAAACAGGGATCAAGTCAATTGAATTCTCCAAATTGCCCCATATAGAGTGTGTCTGTGTGAGTGAGTGTGTGCCCAGCGATAGGTTGGCGTCCTGTCCTGGGTGTATCTGCCCAGCGCCCGAGACGTACTCCCCTGGATGGGCATGGGGAACCCCCACCCCTCCCCCAACCCTAATAGAGGATAAAGTGGAAGATAATGGATGGATGGAGTGTAACTCTGTGCACTGTGGGTGGACAGGCTGCAGGTTTTTGCAGGAAAGACGAGCACGTTCACTCACCTTGTGGCAGTTCATTACCGCCTCATCACCTGAGGGTTTGTGGACTGTGGGAGGAAGCTGGAGATCCCAGAGGAAACCCACACAGACACAAGGAGAACATGGAAACTCCACCCAGAGATTACCCTCCTTCATTGCCCCCTCAGGAAATGAACCCAGGATGTTTTGCAACAGTGATGCAACAGTGCCATCCATTACTCCATCTGCCGCCTTGAGCATTTACAGTTTTAAGCATCAGTGCATCGCAGAGCCTTAACAAACGAATGTGTTTCATTATAAATGTTTAAGACATGTTTTAAAATGTTTTTAAAATGTTTAGAAATGTTTTTCAAATGTTTTAATCTATTTCATTTAAGGCCCAGTTCTTGTGTTCTGTCCATTTCATGTTGTTTTTGTCAAATATATGTAACTGCATGATGTGTAAATCAACTCCATCCATTATCTTCCGCTTTATCCTTTATTAGGGTCGCGGGGGGGGGGGGGGGGTTCCCCATGCCCATTCAGGGGAGAACGTTTTGGGCGCTGGGCAGATACACCCAGGACAGGGCGCCAATCTATCACTGGGCACACACTCACTCACACAGACACACTCTATATGGGGCAATTTGGAGAATTCAGTTGACTTGATCCATGTTTTTGGACTGTGGGAGGAAACCGGAGAACCCGGAGGAAACCCACGCGGACACGGGGAGAACATGGAAACTCCACCCAGATGGGAATTCGAGTCAATCAACTCATCATAATAAAATAATACTTTAAAAACGTATTAATCAGTAAGGTGGGCGGCACGGTGGCTTAGTGGTTGGCATGTTCTCCTCTCAGCGCTGGGGATTCCCGGTTCGAATCCCCATCTGGGTGGAGTTTCCATGTTCTCCCCGTGTCCGCGTGGGTTTCCTCCGGGTTCTCCGGTTTCCTCCCACAGTCCAAAAACATGGATCAAGTCAATTGAGAACTCCAAATTGCCCCATATAGAGTGTGTCTGTGTGAGTGAGTGTGTGTCCAGCGATAGATTGGCGTCCTGTCCTGGGTGTATCTACCCAGCGCCCGAAACGTTCTCCCCTGGATGGACATGGGGAACCCCCCCCCCCCCCCCCCCCCCCCCCCCCCCCCCCCCCCCCCCCCCCCTCCTCCCCCCCCCCCCCCCCCCCCCCCCCCCACCGCGACCCTAATAGAGGATAAAGTGGAAGATGATGAATGAATGAAACAGTAAAGTTCTGAACTTTCTAAAAGATAAACCTAAACTGAAGTCCAACACTTTGTTTACTTTGTTTTTCTTCTTCAGCTTCATTTCTTATTGTCAGTATCGGTGGTACAATCGTGGGATTGGTCTTCGCTGTCATTCTGGCGTTTACCACACGCTTCACGAAAAAGGTTCGAATCATCGAGCCACTGATTGTTTTCCTGCTGGTGTACCTGGCTTACCTGACCGCTGAGCTCTTCTCCCTTTCTGCCATTCTCTCGTAAGTAAGGGGATCAACTCACACTCACACACACTCACTATAACCGTATATATATATATATCATTCATTCATTCATTATCCTCCGCTTTATCCTCTATTAGGGTCGTGGGGGGGGGGTTCCCCATGCCCATCCAGGGGAGAACGTCTCGGGCGCTGAGCAGATACACCCAGGACAGGACGCCAATCTATCGCTGGACACACACTCACTCACACAGACACACTCTATATGGGGCAATTTTGGAGAATTCAATTGACTTGATCCATGTTTTCGGACTGTGGGAGGAAACCGGAGAACCCGGAGGAAACCCATGCGGACACGGGGAGAACATGGAAACTCCACCCAGATGGGGATTTGAACTGGGAATCCCTAGCGCTGAGAGGAGAACATGCCAACCACTAAGCCACCGTGCCGCCCTTTATATATATATTATATATATAATATTCATTCATCCTTTATCTTCTGCCTTATCCTCTAATAGGGTCGCGGGTGGTGGGGGGGGGTTCCCCATGCCCATCCAGGGGAGAACGTTTTGGGCGCTGGGCAGATACACCCAGGACAGGACGCCAATCTATCGCTGGGCACACACTCACACTCTATATGGGGCAATTTGGAAAACTCAATTGACTTGATCCATGTTTTTGGACTGTGGGAGGAAACCGGAGAACCCGGAGGAAACCCACGCGGACATGGGGAGAACATGGAAACTCCACCCAGATGGGGATTCGAACCGGGAATCCCTAGCACTGAGAGGAGAACATGCCAACTACTAAGCCAGCATGCCACCCATATATATATATATATATATATATAGCCATAAAACATGATTTCACTTTAAACCTGAATGATGTTCACTCTGGGGACATGTCTGTGTGAACCCTGACCATTCATCTACATCTCCCTCTGTGTGTAAACAGGTTCCCTCAATGTTATATATACCTGTACACACAAACACATCAGCCCATTACAATGGCCCACTGTAAAGTCGTCGTCTTCTATTCAGAGCAAGCTGTAGTCGTGTTTGTGCTGTGTTTGTGTATGAAGCATCCTGACTCACCTGATTGTAAGTCAAGGATAACGGGAAGCGTGCAGCTGCAGTTATTAAAATAAAGGCAGAAAAGAAAAGAACGTGAGGTGCAGATCGTCTGAAAATGATTTACCAAAAAAACAGAATGCAGTCAATAACAAATGATCAATAATAAGAGATAAAATCTATAATTATAACCGATCATTTCAGATCATTCATGTAGATTGATGTAGCTATTAGACTTAAAGTTATTTTATACACTTATATAATTATACACATATATATATATATATATATATATATATATATATATATATATATATATATATAAAAAATATACTAGATTTATTATTATTATTTTACATATAATGTATACAGTCAGGCGGCATTGTGGTTTAGTGGTTGGCATGTTCTCCTCTCAGCGCTAGGGATTCCCGGTTCAAATCCCCATCTGGGTGGAGTTTCCATGTTCTCCCTGTGTCCGCGTGGGTTTCCTCCGGGTTCTTCGGTTTCCTCCCACAGTCCAAAAACAGGGATCAAGTCAATTGAGTTCTCCAAATTGCCCCATATAGAGTGTGTCTGTGAGTGAGTGTGTGCCCAGCGATAGATTGGCGTCCTGTCCTGGGTGTATCTGCCCAGCACCCAAAACGTTCTCCCCTGGATGGTCATGGGGAACCCCCCCCCCCCCCCGCGACCCTAATATAAGATAAAGTGGAAGATGATGAATGAATGAATGAATGTATACAGTCGGGCGGCATTGTGGCTTAGTGGTTGGCATGTTCTCCTCTCAGCGCTAGGGATTCCCGGTTCGAATCCCCATCTGGGTGGAGTTTCCATGTTCCCCCCCGTGTCCGCGTGGGTTTATTCCGGGTTCTCCGGTTTCCTCCCACAGTCCAAAAACATGGATCAAGTCAATTGAGTTCTCCAAATTGCCCCATATAGAGTGTAGATAGAGTAGTGTAGTATAGATAGGCGCCCTGTCCTGTGTGTGTCTACCCAGCGCTTAAAACGTTCTCCCCTGGATGGGCATGGGGAACCCCCCCCCTCGCGCGACCCTAATAGAGAATGAAGTGGAAGATAATGGATGGATGTATTCAGTCTCTACAGTAAATATAAATAGTTCCGATTTTTATTGCAATTTGCACTTTTAATATTTTTTTTACTAAAACCTGATATATGTGTTTGTGCCCAACTTAACTGGACTGTTTAACACTGGCAGTTTATTCTATATTTTTATTTTAATTTCATATTTCTACTTATATACCATGTTTAGTTTTATATAGTATTTATATTTATAGTATTTATATTAGTATTTATACTTGTTTACTTTACTTTGTGCAATATAGAACAGCTACTGGTTCCCCGATTGCCCTTTGGGATCAATGTATCTGGATTCAGTGCTTTCCATTACAAACCCATTACAAACATGCCGTTGGCGCCCTCTCCCGGTGATCTAACGCAATTATGAAAGGCATTTTGACATCCAGTAAACATAGAACATTCAGATAATGGTCGGATGATGGATGCAGATCGGATTCATACTCTGTGTTTTCATGTTTACAGAACATCAAGCTTGTCCTTCACCAAGGACGGCACGGTGGCTTAGTGGTTGGCATGTTCTCCTCTCAGCGCTAGGGATTCCCGGTTCAAATCCCCATCTGGGTGGAGTTTCCATGTTCTCCCTGTGTCCGCGTGGGTTTCCTCCGGGTTCTCCGGTTTCCTCCCACAGTCCAAAAACATGGATCAAGTCAATTGAGTTCTCCAAATTGCCCCATATAGAGTGTGTCTGTGTGAGTGAGTGTGTGCCCAATGCTAGATTGGCACCCTGTCCTGGGTGTATCTGCCCAGCGCCCGAGACGTTCTCCCCTGGATGGGCATGGGGAACCCCCCCCCCCCCCCCCCCCCCCCGCGACCCTAATAGAGGATAAAGTGGATTTGGTTGCCCAAGCCCAACCAAGGGAGAACATTTCAGGCGCTGGGCAGATACACCCAGGACAAGGCGCCAATCTATCACTTGGCACACACTCACTCACACAGACACACTCTATATGGGGCAATTTAGAGCAGCCAATTCAATTTAGTAATAATATTTTTGGACTGTGGGATGAAACCGGAGAACATGGAAACTTTACCCAGATCGGAATTCAAACCTGGATCCCCAGCACTGAGCGGCGGATATGCTGAGCACTATATAATTAATAGGGGTGAGCTGCAATATTCGATGATTCGATTCGGAGAACCGTAGTTGACTATGAACCTCATAGTCGAATGTACCATTTTGACCACATGGGGGCGCCCATGGCTGCTGCTAAGCATTAGTTTTTACATGAAATGTGTTTGTTTTCGTTATATATATAGCCTTTTGTCAAATAAAATCATCCTAATTTCTAGAAAAAAAAAGGTTTTCTTTTGTTAGAAAAACAAGTAAAATATAAAAAAATATATATTTTTTAAAAACTACGCTTATAGCGCCATCTTGTGGTGAAATTTTAACTGATTCGACTATCAGTCGACTATAGGGAAAATCTGATGAATCCGATTCGACTATGAAAATCCTTAGTTGAAGACACCCCTAATAATTAAAGTCATCTTTTCCATTAATTCATTAAATGTGTAAATCTTTTTTCGGTCTGTAACCACAGAATGACTTTCTGCGGCATCGGTTGCAACAAGTACGTGGAGGCCAACATATCGCAGAAATCCCGCACCACGGTGAAGTACACGATGAAGACGTTGGCCAGCATTGCCGAGACCATCATCTTCATCTTCCTCGGCATCTCAGCCGTAGATAAGTCCAAATGGGCCTGGGATACTGGACTGGTTCTGTGTACCCTCATATTCATTTTCATCTTCAGAGCTGTTGGTGAGTCGGAAACGTTTGGGAAGTGGAGAACAATCTATAAAACATTCATTCATTCATTATCTCCCGCTTTATCCTATATTAGGGTCACGGGGGGGAGGGTTCCCCATGCCCATACAGGGGAGAATGTTTCGGGCGCTGGGCACACACTCACTCACACAGACACACTCTATATGGGGCAATTTTGGAGACCTCAATTGACTCCATCCATGTTTTTGGACTGTGGGCGGAAACCGAAGAACCCGGAGGAAATCCACGTGCACAGGACACGGGGAGAACATGAAAACTCCACCCAGATTGGGATTCAAACTGGGAATCCCCAGCGCCAAGAGGAGAACATGCCAACCACTAAGCCACCATGCTGCCCTGATATAGCTAATAATTCATTCATTCATTATCTTCCGCTTTATCCTCTATTAGGGTCGCGGAGGGGTTCCCCATGTCCATCCAGGGGAGAACGTCTCGGGCGCTGGGCAGATAGACCCAGGACAGGGCGCCAATCCATCGCTGGGCACACACTCACTCACACAGACACACTCTATATGGGGCAATTTGGAGAACTCAATTGACTTGATCCATGTCCTTGATCCATGACTTACCAGGAACCCTAGTGCTGAGAGGAGAACATGCCAACCACTAAACCACTTATCCTATATTAGGTTCACGGGGGGGTTCTCTCCATGCCCATCCAGGGGAGAACGTTTCGGGCGCTGGGCAGATAGACCCAGGACAGGGCGCCAATCCATCACACACAGACACACTCTATATGGGGCAATTTGGAGAACTCAATTGACTTGATCCATGTTTTTGGACTGTGAGAGGAAACCGGAGAACCCGGAGGAAACCCACACGGACATGGGGAGAATCCCTAGCGCTGAGAGGCGAACGTGCTAACCACTAAGCCACCGTGCCGCCCTCTTTAACCCTCAGTGTTTATTGAATACCTCTACATATTACACTTTGACATTGATGTGTTTTGTGGTAATTAAGACTGAATTTGTGATGTCGTACTCTCACAGGTGTAATTGGGCAGACCTGGATTCTGAACAGATTCCGATTGGTTCCTCTGGAGAAGATTGACCAGGTTGTGATGTCATACGGCGGCCTGAGGGGTGCGGTAGCGTTCGCTCTGGTCGTGCTGCTGAACGAAAATCATGTGAAAGCAAAGGATTATTTTGTTGCGACGACCATAGTGGTGATATTTTTCACAGTAATGTTTCAGGTAACTGTTTAAAACAGAAATCATCTGAATGTGGGGGGGGGTTCCCCATGCCCATCCAGGGGAGAACGTTCGGGCGCTGGGCAGATACACCCAGGACAGGACGCCAATCCATCACTGGACACACACTCACTCACACAGACACACTCTATATGGGGCAATTTGGAGAACTCAATTGACTTGATCCATGTTTTTGGACTGTGGGAGGAAACCGGAGAACCCGGAGGAAACCCACGCGGACACGGGGAGAACATGGAAACTCCACCCAGATGGGGATTTGAACCGGGAATCCCTAGAGCTTAGAGGAGAACATGCCAACCACTAAGCCACTGTGACCCGAAATACCTTCATCCATCCATTATCTTCCGCTTTGTCCTCTATTAGGGTCGCGGGGGGGAGGGGGGGTTCCCCATGCCCATCCAGGGGAGAACGTTTCGGGCTCTGGGCAGATACACCCAGGACACAGGGAGAACATGGGAACTCCACCCAGATGGGGATTCGGACCGGGAATCCCTAGAGCTGAGAGGAGAACATGCTAAACCACTAAACCACCGTGCCGCCCGTATACAGTGTATATTTTATATGTTGTATGTGCATTTCCTTCACTGTTGTTTGTGTTTTCTGTTCTGCAGGGTCTGACCATCAAGCCTTTGGTTAAGTGGTTGAAGGTTCCTCGCAGCACAAGCAGAAAACCCACCATTAATGAGGAGATCCACGAGCGTGTAAGACTGTACTCCTTTTTTTAATATACAACTAAGAATATATATATATATATATATATTATATATATGGGTGGCTTAGTGGTTGACATGTTCTCCTCTCCATCTGGGTGGAGTTTCCATGTTCTCCCGTGTCCGCGTTCCTCCCACAGTCCAAAAACATGGATCAAGTCAATTGAGTTCTCCAAATTGCCCCATATAGAGTGTCTGTGTGAGTGAGTGTGTGCCCAGTGATAGATTGGCATCCTGTCCTGGGTCTATCTGCCCAGCGCCCGAAACGTTCTCCCCTGAATGGGCATGGGGAACCCCCCCCCCCCCAATAGAGGATAAAGCGGAAGATAATGAATGAATGAATATATATATTGATAGTTGTAAATTAGTATATTTCACACATCTATACCGTATTCTGTATTTTTGTATATATATATTTTTTTTAATTCTCATTTTCTTCTTTAAAATTGAAATTTAAATGATAATTTTAAAATAACGGGGTAATCGGGGTTTCGTTCTCATCTCATGTTTCACGTGATATTAATGATAATCTTGAATCTTGGATCTTTTTATCTTCACGTTCCTCTTGAGTTCTAAATCTAAATTGGGCCGGATCCGTTTGTTCCTTGCAGTTTGGATGTTACTGTGAATAACTGTGTGATACTTGGACAGGTGAATTAATCATGAAAGCTGTTTTCGGCTTTCTGCAAACACACACACACACACACACACACACACACACACACACACACACACACGCACAGCAAGCATAAGGTCAGATTTCCTCTCGAGCGTCCCTCCCTGTAGGAACGGTTCGAGCGGGGGATCTCAGGTCTCGGCGGGCCTGTCGTCCTCCACCCGCAGTGAAAGTCAAACAGTGTTCTGCGTGCTGGCAGGGAGTCCTGCTGAGGATCCGCAAAACAACCGTCCAAGATTAGATACGGCTGCGAAAGAGAACGGAACGGAAGGTTTGAGTTTAGTCGGGAGGATTTTACATCTGACTCATCCAAATATAATTCCCTTTTGATCTGACAGTCTTTAGTACGGGTGCGAAGCTCTCAGTGTCTGGCGATTCGATTCGATTCTAATTTTTGAGGTCACGATTCGATTCAAAGGGCGAGCGGATCTGTATCTGGATGCAATATGCAGTATGCTCAGAAGGGGGCGCCAAAAAACAAACCATGAACACATTTTTTAAAAATCAATTCTTGGGCAGGGCGGCACGGTGGCTTAGTGGTTTAGCACGTTCTCCTCTCAGCGCTAGGGATTCCCGGTTCGAATCCCCATCTGGGTGGAGTTTCCATGTCCTCCCCGTGTCCACGTGGGTTTCCTCCGGGTTCTCCGGTTTCCTCCCACAGTCCAAAAACATGGATCAAGTCAATGGAGTTCTCCAAATTGCCCCATATAGAGTGTGTTTGTGTGAGTGAGTGTGTGCCCAGCGATGGATTGGCACCCTGTCCTGGGTCTATCTGCCCAGTGCCCAAAAACCCCCCCCCCCCCGCAACCCTAATAGAGGATAATGCAGAAGATAATGGATATATATATAATATATATATATATATATATATATATATATATATATATATATTATAGGCGGCACGGTGGCTTAGTGGTTTGCATGTTCTCCTCTCAGCACTAGGGATTCCAGGTTCGAATCCCCATCTGGGTGGAGTTTCCATGTTCTCCCCGTGTCCGCTTGGGTTTCCTCTGGGTTCTCCGGATTCCTCCCACAGTCCAAATACATGGATCAAGTCAATTGAGTTCTCCAAATTGCCCCATATAGAGTGTGTTTGTGTGAGTGAGTGTGTGCCCAGTGATAGATTGGTGTCCTGTCCTGGGTGTCCCCGAAACGTTCTCCCCTGGATGGGCATGGGGAACCCCCCCCCCCCACCCTAATAGAGGATAAAGCGGGAGATAATGAATGAATGAAAGGATTCTTGGGCATTGTGAATCGATTCCGAATCACCTGGACTACGAATCGTGATTCATTGAAGAATCGATTTAAGGTTCCACTTTTTCTTTATTTGTACGTGTTTTTGTTCCTTACAGGCCTTCGATCACATTCTAGCGGCAGTGGAGGACATCGCTGGTCTGAATGGTTATCATCACTGGAGAGACAAGTCAGTGTCACACTCACTAACATCGAGTCCAACGTTAGGCCACGCCCCCTTTTAGCTCCATCATCTATCTCCTCCACTTATCATATAGATGGACTTTGTAGTTCTACAACACCATTCTGTAGTCCATCTGTGTTCTTTGTTGTTGTTAGTCCCCTGTTGGTTCTCTGTTCCCTATAATATTAAACAGAATGTTTTACATACAGAACCGGTCCAAAGTTTGGACACGCCCCCTTCTTGCTCCATCATCTATCTCCTCCACTTACCATATAGATGGACTTTGTAGTTCTACAATTCCAGACTGTAGTCCAGCTGTAGTCTTCTATCTTGTTGTTAGTCCCCTGTTGGTTCTCTGTTCTCTATATTAGTTCTTGCTTAAATGGTTGTCAGAATGGTTCTCATACAGTACCGGTCTTAAGTTTGGACACGCCCTCTTTCTCCTCCACGTATCATATAGATGGACTTTGTAGTTCTACAACACCATTCTGTAGTCCATCTGTGTTCTTTGTTGTTGTTAGTCCCCTGTTGGTTCTCTGTTCCCTATAATATTAAACAGAATGTTTCACATACAGAACCGGTCCAAAGTTTGGACACGCCCCCTTCTTGCTCCATCATCTGACTCCTCCACTTATTATATAGATGGACTTTGTAGTTCTACAATTCCAGACTGTAGTCCATCTGTGTTCTTTGTTGTTGTTAGTCCCCTGTTGGTTCTCTGTTCTCTATTGGTCAGCATCACAGAACAGGTATCATTTGGGTGGTGGATTGTTTATGGTCAGTTCTGCCGTTATTTATAGATTACGATCAGTTATATATGCTTATATACATTATCAATCCAACTGGCCACGCCCCCTTCTGGCTCCATCATCTATCTTCTCCACTTATCATATTGGTGGAGTTTGTAGTTCTACAATTCCAGACTGTAGTCCATCTGTAGTCTTCTATCTTGTTGTTAGTCCCCTGTTGGTTCTCTGTTCTCTATAGTATTAAACAGAATGGTTCACATACAGAACCGGTCCAAAGTTAGGCCACGCCCCCTTCTTGCTCCATCATCTAACTCTTCCACTTATCATATAGATGGACTTTGTAGTTCTACAATTCCAGACTGTAGTCCATCTGTGTTCTTTGTTGTTGTTGGTCCCCTGTTGGTTCTCTGTTCTCTATAATATTAGTTCTTGCTTAAGTTTGGACACGCCCTCTATCTCCTCCACTTATCATATAGGTGGACTTTGTAGTTCTATAATTCCAGACTGTAGTCCATCTGTAGTCTTCTATCTTGTTGTTAGTCCCCTGTTGGTTCTCTGTTCTCTATAATATTAGTTCTTGCTTAAATGGTTGTCAGAATGGTTCTCATACAGTACCGGTCTTAAGTTTGGACACGCCCTCTTTCTCCTCCACGTATCATATAGATGGACTTTGTACTTCTATAATACCATTCTGTAGTCCATCTGTGTTCTTTGTTGTTGTTAGTCCCCTGTTGGTTCTCTGTTCCCTATAATATTAAACAGAATGGTTCACATGCAGAACCGGTCCAAAGTTTGGCCACGCCCCCTTCTTACTCCATCATCTATCTCCTCCACTTATCATATAGATGGACTTTGTAGTTCTACAATTCCAGACTGTAGTCCATCTGTGTTCTTTGTTGTTGTTAGTCCCCTGTTGGTTCTTTGTTCTCGATTGGTCAGCATCACAGAACAGGTATCATTTGGGTGGTGGATTGTTTATGGTCAGTTCTGCAGTGACACTGATGTGGTGAGGGGGGGGGGGGTTTATTGTAGTTTCATTTAAACACCTCAGTGACACTGCTGGGATAGGAATAATGCCCCCACCCAATAATCCCTGCTCTGTGGGGGTACTATTGGGGTCCTGAGCATTAGAACAGAGTACACAGTATGTACTGTAGAACACAAACAGATGGACTACAGAGTGGAATTATAGAACTACAAGTCCAGCTTTACAGTAAAATTAGACTGAAATTATCCCTGTGCCAAACTGTTACTCAGGATTTTGGGAATTGTTTGGAATTCTTTGTATGTCTTTGATTTATAACACGTTCTCACGTTTGCGCCGCAGGTGGGAACATTAATTTATAACACGTTCTCCCGTTTGCGCCGCAGGTGGGAACATTTTGACAAGAAATTCTTGAGCAAGCTGTTGATGCACAAATCTGTTTATCATAAGAACGAGTTGTGGGAGGCCTATCAGAAGATCAACATCAGAGATGCCATCAGTGTTATTGATCAGGTACACACACACACACACACACACACACACACACACACACACACACACACAACACACAATCCATTATCTTCCGCTTTATCCTATATCAGGGTCGCGGTGGGGTTCCCCATGCCCATCCAGGGGAGAACGTCTCGGGCGCTGGGCAGATAGACCCAGGACAGGGCGCCAATCTATCGCTGGACACACACTCACTCACACAGACACACTCTATATGGGGCAATTTGGAGAACTCAATTGACTTGATCCATGTTTTTTGGACTGTGGGAGGAAACCAGAGAACCCAGAGGAAACCCACACTGGACACGGGGAGAACATGGAAACTCCACCCAGATGAATTGATTCATGTTTTTGGACTGTGGGCGCTGGGCAAATACACCCAGGACAGGACGCCAATCCATCGCTGGGCACACACTCACTCACACACACTCTATATGGGGCAATTTGGAGAACTCAATTGACTTGATCCATGTTTTTGGACTGTGGGAGGAAACCGGAGAACCCGGAGGAAACCCACACTGACACGGGGAGAACACGGTAACTCCACCCAGATGGGGATTCGAACCGGGAATCCCTAGCGCTGAGAGAGAACATGCCAACCACTAAGCCACCGTGCCCCCCCCCCACACACACTGTGATCTGTAATTTAATTAATGTAATGATGTAAGGATAGGTGGCACGGTGGCTTAGTGGTTGGCATGTTCTCCTCTCAGCGCTAGGGATTCCCGGTTCGAATCCCCATCTGGGTGGAGTTTCCATGTTCTCCCCGTGTCCGCGTGGGTTTCCTCCGGGTTCTCCGGTTTCCTCTCACAGTCCAAAAACATGGATCAAGTCAATTGAGTTCTCCAAATTGCCCCATATAGAGTGTGTGTGTGTGAGTGAGTGTGTGCCCAGCGATAGATTGGCTTCCTGTCCTGGGTGTATCTGCCCAGCGCCCGAAACGTGTGCCCCCCCGCGACCCTACTAGAGGATAATGCAGAAGATAATGGATGTTATAAATGAACTGAAAACAATACCAAGAGAAGACAGAACCAAAAGCAGTGACATCCTTACAGCAGGGGCAATAAAACCAAAAAGACCTATTTCATCACTAGTCTTTAGCCTGGTGCAGTCTTTAGCCTGGTGCAGTCTTTAGCCTGGTGCAGTCTTTAGCCTGGTGCAGTCTTTAGCCTGGTGCAGTCTTTAGCCTGCAGCAGGACGCCAGCTCGGCACAATCACAGGCTTCACCTAGTTCAGTGGTGAGCAGGTCAATTATCTATATACAGAATTGTATTGCTATTTATTGAGGACCTTTTATTATGACTTGTAATGCTGCTCTCTGACCACAGTGTGGTGCTACAATTCAATACATGAGCTCTTATTTCTTGTCTCTCCTTTGTGTTTGACACAGATGAGTCTGAATGTGCACTAATGGTGTTACACTAAACAGGTGAAGGTACTGGGGCAAATCATGTGAATTTTGCAGTAAACGCAGGTGTTTTTATTTGGACCAACTGACCACAGGGGTATAAATCCTTTTATTGTAGTTTGTGGGTGCGGTGGGGTTCCCCATGCCCATCCAGGGGAGAACGTTTCAGGCGCTGGGCAGATACACCCAGGACAGGGCGCCAATCCATCGCTGGGCACACACTCACTCACACAGACACACTCTATATGGGGCAATTTGGTTTCCTCCAGGTTCTCCGGTTTCCTCCAAAATCAGAGTGTGTCTGTGTGAGTGAGTGTGTGCCCAGTGATAGATTGGCATCCTGTACTGGGTCTAACTGCCCAGCACCCGAAACGTTCTCCCCTGGATGGGCATGGGGAACCCCTCCCCCATGGATGGATGGAGACAAAGACGCTATGATGACATCGACACTTTATTTATTCATTCATCTTCCGCTTTATCCTCTATTAGGGTCGCGGTGGGGGGGGTTCCCCATGCCCATCCAGGGGAGAACGTTCGGGCGCTGGGCAGATACACCCAGGACAGGGCGCCAATCCATCACTGGGCACACACTCACTCACTCACACTAGCGCACTCTATATGGGGCAGTTTGGAGAACTCAATTGACTTGATCCATGTTTTTGGAGGTGGGAGGAACCGGAGAACCCGGAGGAAACCCACACGGACACGGGGAGAACATGGAAACTCCACCCAGATGGGGATTCGAACCGGGAATCCCTAGCGCTGAGAGGAGAACATGCCAACCACCTGTATTGCAACTCTTTCTGACTCTAATTAGGATAAGCAGCTTAGAAAATGAATGAATGGATGAGGTCACAAAAAATATTGTGCTTTGGAAACATTCAGTCCGACTTTAATGTTTTTTTTTTTAGCAGATAATCACTTTAGAGAAAGTTCTAAAAAAAAGAGTCTAGAAAGCTGTCGAGAGGAAGGTTATAATCAGCATCTGGATTAAGATGAGTGTCTGTTGTTGAATAGTGGGATAAAAGACGCCTCGGAAACAATCCCGGCCCTGTGATCTTTCTGTCTCCGACTCAGCGGAGGACGGGGCTGGGTTTGGGAGACCTGTCTCTTAGGCTTTAGAGAGGGGAGTATAATCCTCGTCTTTGTTGTCCACACTGACGCCGCGGTGTCTCTGCCAGCTCTGGCTCCCTGCGTGACGCCGCTACCTGAACAGTGGCACACCGAGATACCGATCGCCACTGCTGACATCAGAGAGAAAGAGTAAGTGTGGGCCCCACGAGGGTGATATCAGCGACCGTGCCGCTTTTCAGATTCGGTATTAGCCCTCGGAGACGAGCGGCGGGCCTGTAAAACAGCGCCACCACCCTTCTGCTTTAATAACCTTTTTAGAGCCTTAACGCAAACTGCAGAGTGGAAGCTCGTCCAGTCGTTTTCTTTTCACATCTTTTTCTCGTCCCCTTTCCACACACTTATCGTAATCGCAGGTCAGGGTATTTCACATTAATAAGGTCTTCTGCAATGTAATCTGAATACTGAATACTGTATGGATCCTGACAAGGCGGTCCTGCAGGACGCCCCCTAATGGACTCACATATAGTTTTCTAGTTGTTAGTTTTTCCATTTGTTTAATATCTGTACATGCTGTTTCTACACTGTTGTTGCAAGGAGGGGAGTTTGAGTCACTTCCTTAAATAACAATATAAAAGGGAGTTTTTTCTGCCACAATTCGGCTTGCTCTAAGTCTGGTTTAAAGTGCTTTTCATTCTGTAAAGCTGCTTTGTGACGATGTACTGTTGTAAAAATCGCTATATAAATAAATTACTTGACTTGACTTGACTTAATCTAGTCTGTTTTTTAAAGTGGATGTTGATCACTGAGTAACAAGGATACCGTTTTCAAGAACAATCCAGTATTGCCGTCTAGTGGCCAAATTACAGATTACACAATTTATTAATATCACATGATTACATGATTTAAAATAATAGAATGTATTTCAAGCATTGATACTAGGGGTGAGCTGCAATATTCGCTGATTCGACGATTCGATTCGGAGAACCGTAGTCGACTATGAACCTCATAGTCGAATGTAACATTTTGACCACATGGGGGCGCCCATGGCTGCTGCTAAGCTGCTGCTAGTTTTTACATGAGATGTTTTTGTTTTCGTTATATATATAGCCTTTTGTCAAATAAAATCATCCTAATTTCTAGAAAAGAAAGAAAAACAAAAAAAAAAGGTTTTCTTTTGTTAGAAAAACAAGTAAAAAAAAAAAAAAAAAATATATATATATATATATATATATATATATATATATATATATATAGATATATATATATATATAAATAATAATAATTTTTAAACTACGCCTTTAGCGCCATCTTGTGGTGAAATTTTAACTGATTCGACTATCAGTCGACTATAGGGAAAATCTGACGAATCAGATTCGACTATGAAAATCTTTAGATGAATACAGCCCTAATTGATACGAATGTGATCTTCAGCGGGCCCGTTAAACAGCGCAGGTGCTCGTTCACCCCCCGATTCTGCTTTAATTACCTTTTTTAGAGCCTTAACGCAAACTGCAGTCAGAGTTCCTATTCGAGTGGAAGCTCGTCCAGTTGTTTTCTTTTCACTTAGTCCAACAGAGAGACGTCTTTTTCTCGTCCCCTTTCCACACACTTACCTTAATCGCAGGTCAGGGTATTTCACGTCCGTATTTCTTGCCCCGTCGTCTGGATGAGGTGCAGCGGGGCTGTTTCTGTTGCGGTCAGAAGGTGAAGGCTTGATGGAAATTGTCATGCGGCTGTTACGAGGCTGCGGAATGTCATTTCCTGCAGCCTTGGGTTTCGTGGTGCTCAGCTTCCTGACTGGAGTTATCCTCCTAATATTAGCAGCATGCCACTGCTTTTCGGGATCTCCTGACCACCCACAGAATGAAGGTGGGCTGTTTGAACCGAAACTTTTATTAAAAATAACAAAAACGTATTATGACTTCCATCCATCCATTATCTTCCGCTTTATCCCTATTAGGGTCGCGGGGGGGGGGGGGGGTTCCCCATGCCCATCCAGGGGAGAACGTCTCGGGCGCTGGGCAGATACACCCAGGACAGGGCGCCAATCTATCGCTGGACACACACTCACTCACACTCACACACACACACTCTATATGGGGCAATTTGGAGAACTCAATTGACTTGAACCATGTTTTTGGACTGTGGGAGGAAACCGGAGAACCCGGAGGAAACCCACGCGGACACGGGGAGAACATGGAAACTCCACCCAGATGGGGATTCGAACCGGGAATCCCTAGCGCTGAGAGGAGAACATGCCAACCACTAAGCCACCATGCCACCCACTGAAACATTCATTCATTCATTTCATCCATTATCTACTGCTTTATCCTCTATTAGGGTGGCGGGGGGGGGGGGTCCCTATGCCCATCCAGGGGAGAACGTTTCGAGCGCTGGGCAGATAGACCCAGGACAGGACGCCAATCTATCGCCGGACACACACTCACTCACACAAACACACTCTACTGTATATGGGGCAATTTGGAGAATTCAATTGACTTGATCCATGTTTTTGGACTGTGGGAGGAAACCGGAGAACCCGGAGGAAACCCACGCGGACACGGGGAGGACATGGAAACTCCACCCAGATGGCGCTGGGAGGAGAACGTGCCAACCACTAAGCCACCGTGCCGCCTCTCTATATATATATATGTTTTGGTCATTTTTTAAAAGGTGAGCACAGGGTTAATCACAGCATTAGTTTTAGGGTTAGGGTTAACCCTAGGGTTAGTTAAGCCTAACATTAGGGTTAGTTAACCCCAACCCTAACCCTAACCCTGGAGCAATGAGGGTTAAGGGTCTTGCTCAAGGACCCACATTGGTAACTTCAGTGGACCTGGGATTTGAACCCCCAACCTTCAGATTGACAGCCCAACGCTCTGACCACTGAGCTACCACGTCCACCTCAGGGCATCGGCTCCTCGGTTGCTCACGGATGAATATAAATATCTCTGTACACGCTCAGAAAGCATAAGCTGCATCCGTTTGTCCTCCAGCTCAAAAAATGTCTTGGTCTCTTCTCTCCGGCAGGGTGGAAACATTCTGACATCCGCCAGGCTTTCACTCCCGTCCATGGCCAGCAGGACGTCATTCCCTGAAATGTCCAACGTCACCAACTATCTGTGAGTACCAGCTACATGTCTACAGACGCAGGTGGTGGACAGCGTCGTGGGAATGCCGTGGCTTTAAGCATTGTTTCTGAGAATGAGAACGTGCTCGTCATTACAGGAGGGAAAATGGCAGTGGGGTGTGTCTGGATCTTCAAGTGATTGACACGAACCCGGGTGCGAAAGTGCAGGAGGAGACGGAAACCCATCACGTTCTGGCTGGAAATCTGTACAAACCCAGGAAACGGGTAAATACCACTGCAGAGCTGAAACGCGCCAGAGCTGAGGAGCTGGGGGGGTGGTTTAGTGATTTAGCATGTTCTCCTCTCAGCGCTAGGGATTCCCGGTTCGAATCCCCATCTGGGTGGAGGTTCCATGTTCTCCCCGTGTTCGCGTGGGTCTCCTCCGGGTTCTCCGGTTTCCTCCCACAGTCCAAAAACATGGATCAGGTCAACTGAGAACTCCAAATTGCCCCATATAGAGTGTGTGAGTGAGTGAGTGTGTGTCCAGCGATGGATTGGTGTCCTGTCCTGGGTGTATCTGCCCAGCGCCCGAAACGTTCTCCCCTGGATGGGCATGGGGAACCGCCCCACGTCCCTAATAGAGGATAAAGAGGAAGATAATGGATTACACAGTTTTTGGACTGTGGGAGGAAACCGGAGAACCCGGAGGAAACCCACGCGGAGAACATGAAAACTTCACCCAGATTGGGATTCGAACTGGGAATCCCTAGCAAAGGGGGCTTAGTGGTTGGCACGTTCTCCTCTCAGCACTAGGGATTCCCGGTTCGAATCCCCATCTGGGTGGAGGTTCCATGTTCTGCCCCGTGTCCGCGTGGGTCTCCTCCGGGTTCTCCGGTTTCCTCCCACAGTCCAAAAACATGGAACAAGTCAATTGAATGCTCTAAATTGCCCCATATAGAGTGTGTCTGTGTGAGTGTGTGTGTGTCCAGCGATGGATTGGCGTCCTGTCCTGGCTGTATCTGCCCAGCGCCCGAGACGTTCTTCCCTGGATGGGCATGGGGAACCCCCCCCCCGACCCTAATAGAGGATAAAGCGGGAGATAATGAATGAATGAATGGTATAATGACAATAAAGAGATATTCTGATTCTGAAGGCAGAATCACTAAAGCAGTTTTAAGAAACTACTGAAGACGCATCTCTTTAACAAAATACCTGTTGAAAAAAAAAAAACTAAAATTTAAAAAAAAAAAAAAAAAGGGGGGGGGGGGGGGGGGTTGATGATTTTACAGTATAGTTGCTTTTCTTGGTTTTCTGATTTGTAATGTTCTCATTTGTAAGTCGCTTTGGATAAAAGCGTCTGCTAAACGACTAAATGTAAATGTAAGTATAACATTCTTTCCTCTTTCTCAGTACCAGTCTCACTATAGTCGGCACTTCATGATGGTGGGCGAGCAGGAGCGGCAGGACCGGGAGGTGTTCCAAAGGAACATGCGCAGCCGCCTCGAGTCCTTCAAATCGACCCAGTACAAACGGCACAAGAAGGACCGCAGCCAAAAAAAGGCAAGAGTTTAAAGAGAGACGAAGTGTAACTGCCTACTCGAGCAGTTTATGTTTTTAATTGCTTTAAAGTTTGTAAAATTGTATAATAGTGTATTTTATAACGTCTGTTCTTCTAAGAACATTGACAACGTTCATTTCCATGGTTACACTGCTAATTACCGCGGTTACCACGTTACAAAGGTTCCAAAATTAGCATTAAGGGTTATTCGGAGAGCAACAAGTCGCAACGTGATAATATAGCTCTCTTCAATATTTCTTGCAGCCAATGAGGTTTGTGTTCTGTAAATATACCAATTGTAATTATATGTAATTACGGTTCTAAATGAAGATGTAAATTCGTGTGATAAAACCAACAAAGGATCAGTCTTAAGATTAATAGTTTACAATATGGCGCCAATCCATCGCTGGGCACACACTCACTCACACAGACACACTCTATATGGGGCAATTTGGAGAACTCAATTGACTTGATCCATGTTTTTGGACTGTGGGAGGAAACCGGAGAACCCAGAGGAAGCTCACACGGACACGGGGAGAACATGGAAACTCCACCCAGATGGGGATTCGAACCGGGAATCCCTAGCGCTGAGAGGAGAACATGCCAACCACTAAGCCACCGTGACCCGAAATACCTTCATCCATCCATTTTCTTCTGCTTTATCCTCTATTAGGGTCGCGGAGGGGGGGGGGTTCCCCATGCCCATCCAGGGGAGAACGTTTCAGGCGCTGGGCAGATACACCCAGGACAGGACGCCAATCCATCGCTGGGCACACACTCACTCACACAGACACACTCTATATGGGGCAATTTGGAGAACTCATTTGACTTGATCCATGTTTTTGGACTGTGGGAGGAAACCGGAGAACCCGGAGGAAACCCACGTGGACACGGGGAGAACATGGAAACTCCACCCAGATGGGGATTCGAACCGGGAATCCCTAGCGCTGAGAGGAGAACATGCCAACCACTAAGCCACCGTGACCCGAAATACCTTCATCCATCCATTATCTTCATTACCATCCATTATCCAATATTAGGGGGGGGGGAGGGTTCCCCATGCCCATCCAGGGGAGAACGTCTCGGGTGCTGGGCAGATACACCCAGGACAGGACGCCAATCTATCCCTGAGCACACACTCACTCACACAGACACACTCTATATGGGGCAATTTGGAGAACTCAATTGACTTGATCCATGTTTTGGACTGTGGGAGGAAACCGGAGAACCCGGAGGAAGCCCACGCGGACACGGGGAGAACATGGAAACTCCACCCAGATGGGGATTCGAACCGGGAATTGGATTAGGATGCTCCAGTCATGACGGTGGAGGAGTTTTATAACCAAACATTGAGCTCTTTGTTACATAAGCGGGTTCTAAACCTAAACTGTGTTCAGCATGTTTGTGTCCTGGTCGAGTGCTGATTAATGTTATGTTCTTACGCTTACATAATCACGACAAGACTAAACCCGTCACCGTTCACACTCAGCTCACTGCCTCACGGGACGGACATGAGCCAAGCAACCGTACCATCACAACCCAAAATAACACCCTCAGACAGGTGTGCAGCGTTCAGCCTGCAACCTGTAATCATTTTAATGGAGATCCTACCACAGACATTCAAAACAATGTTATTTCATGTGGCGGAATGTGGGCTTAGTGTTTAGCATGTTCTCCTCTCAGCGCTAGGGATTCCCGGTTCGAATCCCCATCTGGGTGGTTTCCATGTCCTCCCTGTGTCCGCGTGGGTTTCCTCCAGGTTCTCCGGTTTCCTCCCACAGTCCAAAAACATGGATCAAGAAAACATGAATTGAGTTCTCCAAATTGCCCCATATAGAGTGTGTGTGTGTGTGTGTGTGTGTGTGAGTGAGTGTGTGTCTGGCGCTCTGTCCTGGGTGTATCTGCCCAGCGCCCGAAACGTTCTCCCCTGGATGGACATGGGGAACCCCACCGCGACCCTAATAGAGGATAAAACGGAAGATAATGGATGGATGGATGGATATTGTTCCAGGAGAACCCAGAGGAACCCCACACGCACCTATATACAGTATATATACAGTAATCGTATACAGTGTTACAGTATACAGTATAATAAATACAGTGTTTATATACAGTAATCGAAATCAGGACCGGCGGCACTGTGGCTTAGTGGTTTAGCATGTTCTCCTCTCAGCGCTAGGGATTCCCGGTTCGAATCCCCATCTGCGTGGAGTTTCCATGTCCTCCCCGTGTCCACGTGGGTTTCCTCCGGGTTCTCCGGTTTCCTCCCACAGTCCAAAAACATGGATCAAGAAAACATGAATTGAGTTCTCCAAATTGCCCCATATAGAGTGTGTCTGTGTGAGTGAGTGTGTGCCCAGTGATGGATTGGCGTCCTGTCCTGGGTGTATCTGCCCAGCGCCCGAAACGTTCTCCCCTGGATGGGCATGGGGAACCCCACCGCGACCCTAATAGAGGATAAAACGGAAGATAATGGATGGATGGATGGATATTGTTCCAGGAGAACCCAGAGGAACCCCACACGCACCTATATACAGTATATATACAGTAATCGTATACAGTGTTACAGTATACAGTATAATAAATACAGTGTTTATATACAGTAATCGAAATCAGGACCGGCGGCACTGTGGCTTAGTGGTTTAGCATGTTCTCCTCTCAGCGCTAGGGATTCCCGGTTCGAATCCCCATCTGGGTGGAGTTTCCATGTCCTCCCCGTGTCCACGTGGGTTTCCTCCGGGTTCTCCGGTTTCCTCCCACAGTCCAAAAACATGGATCAAGAAAACATGAATTGAGTTCTCCAAATTGCCCCATATAGAGTGTGTCTGTGTGAGTGAGTGTGTGCCCAGTGATGGATTGGCGTCCTGTCCTGGGTGTATCTGCCCAGCGCCCGAAACGTTCTCCCCTGGATGGGCATGAGGAACCCCCCCTTCCCCAAATGGGCCTTCCCCAAACTATTCACCCAAACTTTGTCCAAAATGCGGGGCAGCATGTTGGCTTAGTGGTTGGCATGTTCTCCTCTCAGCGCTAGGGATCAAATCCCGGTTCGAATCCCCATCTGGGTGGAGTTTCCATGTTCTCCCCGTGTCCGCGTGGGTTTCCTCCGGGTTCTCCGGTTTCCTCCCACAGTCCAAAAACATGGATCAAGTCAACTGAGTTCTCCAAATTGCCCCATATAGAGTGTGTCTGTGTGAGTGAGTGTGTGTCCCGCGATGGATTGGTGTCCTGTCCTGGGTGTATCTGCCCAGCGCCCGAAGCGTTCTCCCCTGGATGGGCATGGGGAACCCCCCCACGAAGCCACCGTGCCGCCCCGTATAGTTATGCCGTATAGTATTTTGCCTTTATTACTGTGTAATAAAGTTCATAAGGGTTTATAAACAATTTTTTATGTTCTGGAGGGTTTGTAAACTTTTTAACAACTGTAGCTTCAAACTCTGATCTTAGTCGTATGTCTGAGTATTTCTCATGTTTTTCTCGAACAGCGTAAAGGTTCAGATGCAAAGGAACAAGAGAGCAACGACAAACCTCGCAGAAACGTCAGTTGGCAGGACAAAGGTGAGACAGAAGATTCAGGTTTTTTTATCCAGCCATCCATTATCTTCCGCTTTATCCTCTATTAGGGTCGTGGGGGGGGGGGGGGTTCCCCATGCCCATCCAGGGGAGAACGTCTCGGGCGCTGGGCAGATACACCCAGGACAGGGCGCCAATCTATCTCTGGACACACACTCACTCACACAGACACACTCTATATGGGGCAATTTGGAGAATTCAATTGACCTTGAATCCATGTTTTTGGACTGTGGGAGGAAACTGGAGAATCCGAAGGAAACCCACGCGGACACGGGGAGGACATGGAAACTCCACCCAGATGGGGATTTGAACCGGGAATCCCTAGCGCTGAGAGGAGAACATGCCAACCACTAAGCCACCGTGTCACTCAGGGTTTTTTTAATAATTTAAAATTAAATATATGTAACAAATAACAGACTCAACATTTTTAATGACTGTATATGTGTGTGTGTGTGTGTGTGTGTGTGTGTGTGTGTCTGTGTCTGTGTGTGTGTGTGTGTGTGTGTGTTTGTGTCTGTGTGTGTGTGTGTGTGTGTGTTTGTGTCTGTGTGTGTGTCTGTGTGTGTGTAAATGTATAACAAAATGATATAATGGGTGACACGGTGGCTTAGTGGTTGGCATGTTCTCCTCTCAGCACTAGGGATTCCCGGTTCGAATCCCCATCTGGATGGAGTTTCCATCTTCTCCCCGTGTCCGTGTGGGTTTCCTCCGGGTTCTCCGGTTTCCTCCCACAGTCCAAAAACATGGATCAAGTCAATTGAGTTCTCCAAATTGCCCCATATAGAGTGTATCTGTGTGATTGAGTGTGTGCCCAGCGATAGATTGGTGTCCTGTCCTGGGTGTATCTGCCCAGCGCCCGAAACGTTCTCCCCTGGATGGGCATGGGGAACCCCCCCCCACGACCCAAATAGAGGATAAAGCGTAAGATAATGAATGAATGAAAACGATATAATATAAAGAGTATTGTGCACTAATCTAATGTACTAAAGGTTACCCAACAATCAACCCATGTTTTTCAAAATTGTAAATGTTTTTTAACCAAAAAGATACTGAAATTTTTTGTTCTACTTAAGTTTTTTATTAATGCTAATGAAACAGTGAGTATAGATTCCTCAGAAACTCTGTGAGCTGTGTATTGCTTTTTTTTCGAACAGACCCTGTTGTGGCACCGCTTGCACGAGAGGAAGAGAAGGGGGAGGAGTCAGAGGCAGAGAAAGAAGAGGATGTAGGCATCACATTTGTGGCCCACAGGATTTCAGAAACGCCGAAACAGAGACCCAAATCAGGTAATCAAACAGACTTATATAGTATTAATAGTATGAAAGCTGCCCAGCGATGGATTGGCGTCCTGTCCTGGGTGTATCTGCCCAGCGCCCGAGACGTTCTCCCCTGGATGGGAATGGGGGAACCCCACCGCGACCCTAATAGAGGATAAAGCGGAAGATAATGAATGAATGAGTATGAAAGCTCCATGGTTACTATGTTTTCTTACATTAGAGAACGGTACATTTAAATAAGATATACAAGTTATATAGAGGGCGGCATGGTGCCTTAGAGGTTGGCATGTTCTCCTCTCAGCACTAGGGATTCCCGGTTCGAATCCCCATCTGGGTGGAGTTTCCATGTCCTCCCCGTGTCCGCGTGGGTTTCCTCCGGGTTCTCCGGTTTCCTCCCACAGTCCAAAAACATGGATCAAGTCAACTGAGAACTCCAAATTGCCATGTTTGTTAAACATGTTTGTCATTTGGGGATAAATATTTAAATCCCACGTTTCCATCTTCTCCCTGGGTTCTCCGGGTTCCTTCCACAGTCTAAAAACATGGGTTCAAGGTAAATTGAATGCTCTAAATTGCCCCATATAGTGCGTGTGTAATATGTGTGTATATATATATATATATATATATATATATATATATATATATATATATGTGGTGGCGGCACGGTGCCTTAGTGGTTGGCATGTTCTCTCAGCTCTAGGGATTCCTGCTTCGAATCCCCATCTGGGTGGAGTTTCCATGTTCTCCCCGTGTCTGCGTGGGTTTCCTCCGGGTTCCCCGGTTTCCTACCACAGTCCAAAAACATGGATCAAGTCAATTGAGTTCTCCAAATTGCCCCATATAGAGTGTGTCTGTGTGAGTGAGTGTGTGCCCAGCGATAGATTGGCGTCCTGTCCTGGGTGTATCTGCCCAGCGCCCGAGACGTTCTCCCCTGGATGGGCATGAGGAACCCCCCCCCTCCCTGCACGACCCTAATAGAGGATAAAGCGGAAGATAATGGATGGATGGAGTATATACGGTGGCTTAGTGGTTGCCACGTTCTCCTCTCAGCGCTAGGGATTCTCGATTCGAATCCCCCTCTGGGTGGAGTTTCCATGTTCTCCCCGTGTCCGCGTGGGTTTCCTCCGGGTTCTCCGGTTTCCTCCCACAGTCCAAAAACATGGATCGAGTCAATCGAGTTCTCCAAATTGCCCCATATAGAGTGTGTCTGTGTGAGTGAGTGTGTGCTCACCCTGTCCTGGGTGTATCTGCCCAGCGCCCGAAACGTTCTCCCCTTGATGGGCATGGGGAAAGTGGAAGATAATGAATGAATGTGGATTATATCTGACTGATTTGTGTCCAAACGCAGATCTCATGCTCATTATGTGCACTGGACACCACAGTGGGTTCCTTAGTGACGGAACAAACAAAGATGAAGCAGTAACTTAGAAAATGCAATGCTGTGAGTAATCACACTCGGTCAGGGAGTGACCACCGGCGTCTTCTCCATGCTTTTTAGAAAATGTGCTTTTCCCCCCTTTTTGTCTCCCACACCTCCCCTCCAGTTCCAGCGGCGTCAGAGGCGTGTCAGAGCCCGACCGTCGGCCCTCCGTCTCCCACGTGTGGAGAGCGGAACCTGCCGTGGAAGGTGGGTGTGGACTCCCTGCCCCCGTGTGTGTCCAGTGAGGCCACTAAGATCATCCCGATAGACCTGCAGCAAGCATGGAACCAGAGCATCTCCTCCCTGGAGAGCCTGGCGTCCCCGCCCGTCGCTCAAGAGCCCCCGCATCCGCGGGGCAGCGCCCTCTCTAGACTCTCTGCACCGGCGCAGCACCCGACTTCAGCCCAGTCGCAGTTCTCCGAAGGCAAAGAGGAGGAAGACGAGGAGGCCCATCCCCTGCAGCAGCAGGAAATGCAGCCGCTCATGTCCACGGGGAAGCTGCCGACCCCCGCACTGCCCTCCGCCATTCAGCCTTCTGGGAGGAGAAGAAACCCGTGTGTGTATCTGAGAAATCTGGTGACAACGCCACCCGCAGGCAGCGGGCCACATAGCAGAAAACCAACACAGCTGTAGGAATTAAGCTTCAGCTTGCAAACTTTTACTTTGGGGTACGAAATGTGTGTGTGTGTGTGTGTGTGTGTGTGTGTGTGTGTGTGTGTGTGTGTGTGTGTGTGTGTGTGGATGCAAGGATCCCCTACAGCATATATATCCCGACAATATTAAAGCATATACTGTACGTACATTCATATACGTTCTTTACTTCTTTAAAAATGAGCAAACTAGAACTCCCCCAAGGGAAACGGAGAACATGCAAACTGCACATGTTAGAGACGTGCACGGAAATTAAAAATAGGACGATTTAACACTTAATTAATTAGAATTATACTTTTTATAAGTATATATATATATTATATATATATATATATATATATGGGCAGCACATCAATATGCATCAATATGCCCTCAGGACGGCATGGTGGCTTAGTGGTTTAACATGTTCTCCTCTCAGCACTAGCGATTCCCGGTTCGAATCCCCATCTGGTTGGAGTTTCCATGTCCTCCCCGTGTCTGCGTGGGTTAACCTCCGGGTTCTCCGGTTTCCTCCCACAGTCCAAAAACATGGATCAAGTCAATTGAGTTCTCCAAATTGCCCCATATAGAGTGTGTCTGTGTGAGTGAGTGTGTGCCCAGCGATAGATTGGCGTCCTGTCCTGGGTGTATCTGCCCAGCGCCCGAAACGTTCTCCCCTGGATGGGCATGGGGAACCCCCCCCACCCCGCGACCCTAATAGAGGATAAAGCAGAAGATAATGAATGAATATATATATATATATATATATACACACACACACATATATATATATATATATATGTATGTATGTGTGTGTATATGTAGTTCTATATATACCATATGTAGTTAAAGACATAATTACATAGTTCTTTAACGGTCATGGCACCGCAGGAGACAAATCAAGTACTATTTGGGTGGTAGATGATTCTCAGCACAATAGTGACACCGGGGCGTGGTGGTGGTGGTGAGTTAGTGTGTTGTCCTGGTACAAGTGGATCAGGCACCGAAGGATTGCAGTTTGAGTGTTTATACACTGTGTTTCACTCACTGTGCATTTTTATTAGACTTACCTTCTGTATAGCTTTACATTGTAGATGTAAATAAGAGACAGTATACTCTCTTACGTCCAGCAGTGAGAGTAAGGTGTTTAAAAGCTATGAAAGCACTGCAGCATCAGGTCCACTCGAACCAAAACACACACACACACACACACACACACCTCACGACCTGAGTCCATTGCACATATTTAATTTAAATGATCTTTCGGGTTCCAAGAATTCTGAAACTAATTGTATAGAACGGCACAAAGGTCTGCTGGGTGTGTCATCATCGCATGAGCCTTTCATAAATCAGCCAGCATTCCCTTTAAACTGGTTGAAAAACCGGCCAGAATGTTGAATTAGCATTTGACCGTGCCATGAATGCCTGCCCGCTCATCCGAAAGCAAAACAAAAGCGAGAGACGGAGAGGCATTCAGTGCAACCAGATGTCCCTCTAAGAGCCCGAATTCCATCATCTCTGGGAGCCGATGCTGGAACACTGAAACAGCACCTCACTCTCCTCCTGTTCTGCTCAGGACGAGAAATGAAGCAGAACTTTACATGTTCCACACCTGAGTACAACGCCAACATTCACACAGGGGGCAACTGCAGATGCTTGTACTCAACAGGCACCATAGCTGAGCTTATAGAAATATGTGTGTGTGTGTATATATATATATATATATATATATATATGTATATATAGGGGCGGCACGGTGGCTTAGTGGTTGGCATGTTCTCCTCTCAGCACTAGGGTTTGAATCCCAATCTGGGTGGAGTTTCCATGTTCTCCCCGTGTCTGCGTGGGATTCCTCCGGGTTCTCCGGTTTCCTCCCACAGCCCAAAAACATGGATCAAGTCAATTGAGTTCTCCAAATTGCCCCATATAGAGTCTGTCTGTGTGAGTGAGTGTGTGTCCAGCGATAGATTGGTGTCCTGTCCTGGGTGTATCTGCCCAGCACCTGAAACGTTCTCCCCTGGATGGGCATGGGGAACCCCCCCCCCCGCAACCCTAATATAGCATAATGCAGAAGATAATGGATATATATATATATATATATATTGGCATGTTCTCCTCTCAGCACTAGAGATTCCAGGTTCGAATCCCCATCTGGGTGGAGTTTCCACGTTCTCCCCGTGTCCGCGTGGGTTTCCTCCGGGTTCTCCGGTTTGCTCCCACAGTCCAAAAACATGGATTAAGTCAATTGAGTTCTCCAAATTGCCCCATATAGAGTGTGTGTGTGTGAGTGAGTGTGTGCCCAGTGATAGATTGGCGTCCTGTCCTCGGTGTATCTGCCTAGAGCCCGAAACGTTCTCCCCTGGATGGGCATGGGGATAATGCAGAAGATAATGGATATATATATATATATATATATATAATGTCTATAGTCTCCTGTTTAAAAACTGTAACTTGTCACTTTATAGAGCCTTTACCTCTGTTGCTCTCAGTGCTGTAATGTATGATGGAACCTCGTTTGTGGTGTATTGTGTTTACTTTGCTTTTTTATTATCGCGCACATGATGTATTGTTTTCCAAACCTTATAAAACATACGAATCGTTTAAAGGACCGATGCGCACCGATGAAAACCATCGTCTTCACGTCTCCTCTGTTGCCGTCGCTCTGTCTGCTTCCCGTGTGTAACGTCTGAAGCGGTGACTGAGAAGTCTTAACGGTATCTGAATATTACATCGGCGTTTGTTCAGAGGGACGGTGTGGACAATTCTGCACGAAGACCGGAGAACGTTTTCACACACCTTCGGAACCAAGACATCGGTGGACTCATCGGCAGGAGCGCAGTCTTACATCATTACACCTGTTTTGAGATTCTAGACTGTCAGGCTTCTCTGTAATAAGTAGTATTATTATGCAAAAGCTTATTATTTGCACTGCGAGATGAAAAGCCATGTCGAGCCCGGATCTGAGACGTTAACTCACTTTCAGCTCTGTGGTGGAGTTCTGTGTGCCTTTATAATGGGCCTTAGTGTCTGCTGTGCCTGCAAACCGCACCAAGCAGTGTGTGCCGTGCTTAACGTTTCAGTTCTAATGATGACTTTGATTTATTTCACATTTATATATAATGAGGGCGGCACGCTGGCTTAGTGGTTGGCATGTTCTCCTCTCAGCGCTAGGGATTCCCGGTTCGAATCCACATCTGGGTGGAGTTTCCATGTTCTCCCCGTGTCCGCGTGAGGTTCCTCCGGGTTCTCCGGTTTCTTCCCACAGTCCAAAAACATGGATCAGGTCAATTGAGTTCTCCAAATTGCCCCATATAGAGTGTGTGTGTGTGTGTGAGTGAGTGTGTGCCCAGCGATAGATTGGCGTCCTGTCCTGGGTGTATCTTCCCAGCGCCCGAAACGTTCTCCCCTTGGATGGGCATGGGGATCCGGCCCCCCCTAATATTGGATAATGGATGGTAATGAAGATAATGGATGGATGAAGGTATTTCGGGTCACAGTGGCTTAGTGGTTTAGCATGTTCTCCTCTCAGCGCTAGGGATTCCCGGTTCGAATCCCCATCTGGGTGGAGTTTCCATGTTCTCCCCATGTCCGCGTGGGCTTCCTCCGGGTTCTCCGGTTTCCTCCCACAGTCCAAAGACATGGATCGGGTCAATTGAGTTCTCCAAATTGCCCCATATAGAGTGTGTCTGTGTGAGTGAGTGTGTGTCCAGTGATAGATTGGCGTCCTGTCCTGGGTCTATCTGCCCAGCGCCCGAAACGTTCTCCCATGGATGGGCATGGGGAACCCCCCCCCCCCATGCGACCCTAATATAGGATAAAGCGGAAGATAATGAATGAATGAATGAATATTTATATATAAAGATAAGTGGGCGGCACGGTGGCTTAGTGGGTTGGCATGTTCTCCTCTCAGCACTAGGGATTCCCGGTTCGAATCCCCATCTGGGTGGAGTTTCCATGTTCTCCCGTGTCCGCGTGGGTTTCCTCCAGGTTCTCCGGTTTCCTCCCACAGTCCAAAAACATGGATCAGGTCAATTGAGTTCTCCAAATTGCCCCATATAGAGTGTGTCTGTGTGAGTGAGTGTGTGCCCAGCGATGGATTGGCGCCCTGTCCTGGGTGTATCTTTCCAGCGCCCGAAACGTCCCCCCCTCCGTGACCCTAATAGAGGACAAAGCAGAAGATAATGAATGAATGAATGAATATTTATGTATAAAGATAAGTGTGTCCCTTTAATTGCACCTTGGACTTTTCATGGGATCTGTCCTCTTGCTGTCCACTGAGAAACCATGTGCCAAATGTTAACGTGGACTTCTGAAGGACGAGGAATGAATAAAAGAGAAGAAAGCTTTGCTGAAGTGATTTAAGTGTCCTGTCCACTGACCTCCACTGGACGCAAGTGAAAATACAGGTCGGACGAACGCGGCGCGTCTCGGTTTCTTTCCTTTCTCGTCGTTAAATTGGCCTCAGCCGGTCTCTGGGGCAATTCGGGGGTAGTGGAGGCTCACCGGGGGGGAAGTCTGCTGTATAATGAGGCCTTGCTTGTTCTTGAAAGGCTTGAAGGCCTGATGTTGCAGGTAGGGTTTGTCTGCCAGGTTCTCAGAAAAGAACCCGTTGTATTTATGTGCTAATGTGCCATTTCACTTCCTTCCAGTCCCCACATCACTGCCAGCCATGACATCATTTGTTGGAGAACGCGCTCTAGATTTGCATCCTGATTCTGGAGGACATTCATCCAGGTTCTCTGTTCCTCTGAAGGAGAGTCACCTTTAAATGTTTTAATATCAAATACGTTCTGTGATTAAGTGGATTTTTTTGTGTTGGTTTAGTGGTTGGCATGTTCTCTCAGCACTAGGGATTCCCGGTTCGAATCCCCATCTGGGTGGAGTTTCCATGTTCTCCCCGTGTCCGCGTGGGTTTCCTCTGGGTTCTCCGGTTTCCTCCCACAGTCCAAAAACATGGATCAAGTCAACTGAATTCTCCAAATTGCCCCATATAGAGTGTGTTTGTGTGAGTGAGTGTGTGCCCAGCGATTGATTGACATCCTGTCCTGGGTGTATCTGCCCAGCGCCCGAAACGTTCTCCCCTGGATGGACATGGGGAACCCCCCCGCGACCCTAATAGAGGATGAAGCGGGAGATAATGAATGTTAATTGTTCATAGCTGGTTGTGAATGTTGATTTAAGTTTGTTAGATTTGTTAGGGGCGGCACGGTGGCTTAGTGGTTGGTATGTTCTCCTTTCAGCTCTAGGTATTCCCGGTTCGAATCCCAATCTGGGTGGAGTTTCCATGCCCTCCCCGTATCCGCGTGGGTTTCCTCCAGGTTCTCCGGTTTCCTCCCACAGTCCAAAAACATGGAACAAATCAATTGAGTTCTCCAAATTGCCCCATATAGAGTGTGTGTGTGAGTGAGTGTGTGCCCAGAGATAGATTGCCCCCCCCCCGCTCCTGGGCGTATCTGCCCAGCGCCCGAGACGTTCTCCCCTGGATGGGCATGGGGAACCCCCCCCCCCCCCCCCCTCTGCGACCCTAATAGAGGATAAAGCAGAAGCTGATGGATGGACTACATTCATTCATTCATTCATTATCTTCCGCTTTATCCTCTATTAGGGTCGGGGGGGGGGGTTCCCCATGCCCATCCAGGGGAGAACGTCTCGGGCGCTGGGCAGATACACCCAGGACAGAGCGCCAATCTATCGCTGGGCACACACTCACTCACACAGGCACACTCTATATGGGGCAATTTGGAGAACTCCATTGACTTGATCCATGTTTTTGGACTGTGGGAGGAACCCGGAGGAAACCCACACGGACACGGGGAGAACATGGAAACTCCACCCAGATGGGGATTCGAACCGGGA
>JAFMOC010000349.1:45000-102500 GCA_019802505.1 Corydoras sp. C115 | reverse complement strand
TGACATGACGTTACCCGTGTGGAGCTGCAGCGTATGTGAAGATCGAGTTTAGGCTCTCGCGCAGACGGAACTCTACAGGAATGGGTACGCTGACAGCACGTGCAGATCCAATGCGCAGATCTGGGTCGGATCGAGAACAGAAAAGTTTGTAATCACAGAGAGTTGGGGAGTTCCGCGCCTCCCGTCGCATTCACTCCGGGTAAGGCTCTCCCGTTTGGGTTCTCAACACCTGTTTGTGGAATTTGTGCCGCTCTCTCACTGCCTCTGGTTACATCTTTTTTTTTTTTTTTTTTTTTTTTTTTTTTTTTTTTTTTTTTTTTTTTTTTTTTTTTTTTTTTTTTGCCTCAACGAGAACCTCTGGCTTTACATTTTGTTTAAATGTTTGAAGGTTACATAACTCACTATGAGCTGATATGAATCCCAGGTTCTATTCTGTTCTTTTTTTTATTTTTAGGAACACAACTTTTTATATGTGAAAGTTGTGTTTCTGAAGAACAAAAACAAACAGAATAGAATAGAACATAATTTAAGAAAACATAGTATTTAGTGTGTGTATATATATATATATAAATATATATGTGTGTGTGTGTATATTTATAAAAAAAAGTTGTGTTTCTAAAAATAACAGAACATAATTTATATATATAAAAAATATATATATGTATGTGTGTGGCGGCACGGTGGCTTAGTGTTTAGCATGTTCTCCTCTCAGCGCTAGGGATTCCCGGTTCGAATCCCCATCTGGGTGGAGTTTCCATGTTCTCCCCGTGTCTGCGTGGGTTTCCTCCGGGTCTCCGGTTCCTCCAGTCGGATCAAGTCAATTTGAATTCTCAAAATTGCCCCAGATAGAGTGTGTCTGTGTGAGTGAGGTGTGTGTCCAGCGATGGATTTGGCGCCCCTGTCCTGGGTCTATCTGCCCAACGCCTGAGATGTTCCCCCTGTTTATGGTACCACACCCGCATGGAGAACCCCCCACCGCGACCCTAATAGGGAGCGGGAGATAATGAAATGAATGAGATGAATGGATGTATGTGTAGTGTGTTTTTGAATACTATATATATATATGTTTGGTTTTTTGTTTTTAGAAACACAACTTTTTTTTAATAAATACCACACACACACACACACCACATTCTATATCATATATATATATATATAGATATCGGAAAGAGTCACAAATAAATTAGAAGTTAAAACCCTGAGCTGTAATAAATTCCCGCCGAGCTGACGCTGAGATCAAATAAATCTCGTCTTTGCTTTCAGGAGACGCTTCTGTTTTTTTTATCCCTTCTTTCTCTTTTTGTCTTTGTGTTTTACCGTCCCGATCTCAGTCCCCCTCTGTCTGCTTGATTTACACTTGCCTTCGCTCATGGTTCCGTTCACAGCCCGGTTTACACCTCCTGTGCTTGTTCATGAAACAGTTGCACACTTTTCACTGGGTTCACACAACCGCAACAAATAGCTGCATAAATCTGCCATCATGTTCACCATTAACCCTGTGCAAGTGCGGCTTAGTGGTTGGCATGTTCTCCTCTCAGCACTGGGGATTCCCGGTTTGAATCCCAATCTGGGTGGAGTTTCCATGTCCTCCCCGTGTCCGCGTGGGTTTCCTCCGGGTTCTCCGGTTTCCTCCCACAGTCCAAAAACATGGATCAAGTCAATTGCGTTCTCCAAATGGCCCCCATATAGAGTGTGTTTGTCTGTGTGAGGGATTGAGAGACGTTCTGCCCTGGATGGGCATGGGGAACCCCCCCTCACCGTGCAAGTGCTGGCCTTTTAGTCTTTTATGTAATATATACATTTACATTGTATTTATGGGTGGCTTAGTGGTTGGCACGTTCTCCTCTCAGCGCTAGGGATTCCCGGTTTGAATCCCAATCTGGGTGAAGTTCCCATGTTCTCCCCGTGTCCGCGTGGGTTTCCTCCGGGTTCTCCGGTTTCCTCCCACAGTCCAAAAACATGGATCAAGTCAATTGAGTTCTCCAAATTGCCCCATATAGAGTGTGTCTGTGTGAGTGAGTGTGTGCCCAGTGATAGATTGGCGCCCTGCCCTGGGTGTATCTGCCCAGCGCCCGATACGTTCCCCCGCGACCCTAATAGAGGATAAAGCGGAAGATGGAAGGTAAACGGATCAATTTAATGCTATTTACATTTTATTCTGCTGAATGCTGAATGTAATTTTGAGGGATGTTCAGAAGTCGGGGGTTTCGAACCCTCAGGTGTGGAGGGTTGTGTTTTTGTGTTTTTGGTTTTTTTTGGTATCAAACTGTGTAATTCTTTCTGACGGACCTCGTTTCCGGTGCATTGTGGACGGGAAGGTACCGGTTTCAGCTGGGTGATTTCTAAAGGCCTACAGCTGGATTAAAAGATCTGGCCTCTGATCCAGACCACATGAGGAGCTGAGAGTGTGGGAATATTAACGATGCTCGCTTCACTTCCTCTCACTCTTTCTTGATTTGTCTTTCACACTTGACACTTTTTTGTTTTGTTGCTGATGAACTCTTCAGAAAGGGAAGCAGTAGGATAAGAGTCTGGACACTAAAGAGGTTGTAGTGTAGAGAAAGTGTGTGTTGGGGTGGGGTGGGGGGGGGTAATTTGGTCTCCTGATGCAGATCGTCCATATACAATGATGAAGTATATTCACTAGGGGTGCGAATCTTTAAGTGTCTGGCGATACGATTCCGATTTTTGAGGTCACGATTCGATTCAGAATCGATTTCGTGGGGGCGTGTGTGTATAATGCGTATGTGTATTTGTGTATGTTTGTATATAGGTATGTATGTGTATAGGTATGTATATACCTGTGTATATATGTTTATAGGAATGTATGTACCTGTTCCTGTAAAAACGTAAAAGCATACATGTATGGTACATCAGTGCAGTAAGATTACCATTCAGATTACGAAAGCTGCCACACAGGACATTCATTCATTCATTATCTTCCGCTTTATCCTCTATTAGGGTTGCGGGGGGGGTTCCCCATGCCCATCCAGGGGAGAACGTTTCGGGCGCTGGGCAGATACACCCAGGACAGGGCACCAATCCATCGCTGGGCACACACTCACTCACAGACACACTCTATATGGGGCAATTTGGAGAATTCCATTGACTTGATCCATGTTTTTGGACTGCGGGAGGAAACCGGAGAACCCGGAGGAAACCCACGTGGACACGGGGAGAACATGGAAACTCCACCCAGATGGGGATTCGAACCGGGAATCCCTAGTGCAGAGAGGAGAACATGCTAATCACTAAGTCACCGTGCTGCCCTATATTGAAACAACAATCATTCATTCATTCATTATCTCCCGCTTTATCCTCTATTAGGGTCGCGGGGGAGGGGGGGAGGTTCCCCATGCCCATCCAGGGGAGAATGTTTCGGGTGCTGGGCAGATACACCCAGGACAGTGCGCCAATCTATCACTGGACACACACTCACTCACACAGACACACTCTATATGGGGCAAATTGGAGAACTCAATTGACCTTGATCCATGTTTTTGGACTGTGGGGGGAAACCGGAGAACCCGGAGGAAACCCACACGGACATGGGGAGAACATGGAAACTCCATCCAGATGGGGATTCGAACTGGGAATCCCTAGCACTGAGAGGAGAACATGCCAACCACTAAGCCACTATGCCGCCCCTGTAAAGTTTGATCATTTATTTAATTTATTTTTATTTTCAAACCTGCAACATTGGTGCTTCATTGATCTACATGTTTGTTATTTTGTCTCCTCCAGGCGTTTTCTCTCTCAGTATTCACATTTTTTGAAGGTTCCGTTTCTTTTCTTGGTTCTCTTTACCTTTCTCATGTCCTGTAGATGAAGTGAGACGGATTTCGTCTTGTTTTCATGTAATCCGGTTTGTCCGTGTTTAGGGTACCGTGAGTTGCTGACCGTCTGCTCGATGGGTTAATTAAATTAGACTGATTGATCTCAGTTGATTTTATTTAGCCTTCGTTAGTAGAGCTTAGCTTTGAAACGATTCTGAACCCGAGATGAACCTGAAGGCCTCAGTTTGCGCGTTCACCATTTAAAGCACAGATTATGGTAAAGAATATGTCATTTCCTGCACTCATCCTCTGAACTTATTCTGATGGAGATAAATAAAATGTAAATAATCTCACCCTTTTACGGCTTTGTATGTAAAATGAGCAGGTGCTTGTTTTCATTGTTCATAAAGTCGGTTCCTATATTTCATAAAAGACCCAGTTTTAAAAATGCAGTGATATTGAAAAATCTTTTATAATATTTTTATGGGGCTTAGTGTTTAGCACGTTCTCCTCTCAGCGCTAGGGATTCCCGGTTCGAATCCCCATCTGGGTGGAGTTTCCATGTTCTCCCCGTGTCCGCGTGGGTTTCCTCCGGGTTCTCCGGTTTCCTCCCACAGTCCAAAAACATGGATCGAGTCAATTGAATTCTCCAAATTGCCCCATATAGAGTGTGTCTGTGTGAGTGAGTGTGTGCCCAGCGATGGATTGGCGCCCTGTCCTGGGTGTGTCTGCCCAGCACCCGAGACATTCTCCCCTGAATGGGATTGGGGAACCCCCCCCCCCGCGACCCTAATAGAGGATAAAGCGGAACCTTTTGGCTTGAACCAAATGTGTGCAGATGAACATGTGCATTTGAAATCTTCATATTTACTCTATACAGGCAATCTGCGAAACCGCAAGCAAATAAACAGGTTCTCCTGCGTTCCCTTTATTAACCCACATCGGCTGTTATAGCGGCTATTGTTAAGGATTTTATTTCAATTGTGTGTCTGTTTTATACAAAGTGTATTCAGCGTGCAGGTGTTCACACACAGACCAATGGACCATGAACCTCGACCATCTTTAATGAAGGTTTGTGTTTGTTTTGGCCTCTCTTAACTATTTATGGGATGCACCATGAAGATAATATAAGAATAAGATACCTTTTATTGTCATTGCACATGTGCAACGAAATTTGAGCAGAAGTTAAAAATTTATATATATATATATATATATATATATATATATATATATATATATATATATATATATATATATATATATATATATATATGGGCGGCACGGTGGCTTAGTGGTTGGCATGTTCTCCTCTCAGCACTAGGGATTCCCGGTTCGAATCCCCATCTGGGTGGAGTTTCCATGTCCTCCCCGTGTCTGCGTGGGTTTCCTCCGGGTTCTCGGGTTTCCTCCCACAGTCCAAAAACATGGATCAAGTCAATTGAGTTCTCCAAATTGCCCCATATAGAGTGTGTCTGTGTGAGTGAGTGTGTGCCCAGCGATGAATTGGCGCCCTGTCCTGGGTCTATCTGCCCAGCACCCGAGACGTTTTCCCCTGGATGGGCATGGGGAACCCCACCACGACCCTAATAGAGGATAAAGCGGGAGATAATGAATTCATGAATATATATATATATATATATAATGTGTTTGTCATTAATATTGCACATGAGTTATTGCACATAATGAATTATATTGCACATGAGTCATATTGCACATAAGGACATTATTAAAGTGATTGGCGCTGAGTCCAGTTATCATTGCGGGGTTGGTTTGTGGTTTTTTCGTGTTTATGTGTATTCATTTTCCGTACAGCGCTGGGATAAAAGCTGTTTTTAAGTCAGTTTGTCCTGCATGTGATGGACCTGAATCGTTTTCCTGAGGGGTAGCTGCTGGAATAGATGATGTCCCGGGTGGGAAGAGTCTTTGAGAATGTTGGCTGCCCTGCTGAGGCAGCGAGAGCTGAACAGGTCCTCCAGACTGGGCAGTGGACAGCCGATGATCTTCTGGACTGTGTCGATCGCTCTCTGTAGCGCTCTCCTTTCTGCTGCTGAACAAGAGATACAGTATGTTAACACAAAAGCAAAAAAACGATTTGTTTTGTATTAGATGAATAATGAACGCTGATAGTGTGAGTGTGCAGAGGTTCGAGTCTTTACGGTTCTTTTGTCTGTCCGTTTAAAGTAGCATTCTGAGGTCAGACACTCAGGATGGATCAAAGGATCTGCCTTACAATTTATTTATGTAGCGCTTTTTACAACAGTACATCGTCACAAAGCAGCTTTACAGAATGAAAAGCCTTTAGACCCCAAAGAGCAAGCCGAAGCGACAGTGGCAAGAAAAAACTCCCTTTTATGTTGTTATTTAAGGAAGAAACCTTGGGAGGACCAAGACTCAGTGGGGGACTCGTCCTCCTTGAGCGGCCAGGCAGCAACAACAGTGTAGGACAGCTATGTCCAGATATTAAACAAATGGAAAAACTCACATCTGGAAAACTATATGTGAGTCCATTAGGGGGCGTCCTGCAGGACCGCCTTGTCAGGTTCCAATCTCAGGTGTTTGATGGGGTTGAGGGTACAGTCTTTCTTATTTGACATTTTGGGACATGTCTGCAGCATGTCCCAGAGGAAAGCCAGTCATCATTTCTCCTGCAGCCGACCCAGATGCCGTGGATTCTAATGATACATAGCAATGAGTCTCTGTTTACATGTGGCATATTTTCTCTCTTCTAGTCTCTTATTTAAATTCTTCCTTTTATTTGAAAGCCCTCTGTGTCTCTGGTTTGTAGAGTTTATACATTTAAACCCATGTTCTTTAAATTTTGCCTCATTTTAAACAGACAACCGGTAAATTACACATAATACACAAATTTAACATCTTTTAAAGCCTGATGCCTTGTGAATGAATAACGGATGACTTGGTCATGTTTTTGGTGGTTGACAGTACGCTGTACAAAGCACTGATTTAATATGTATATGGTTAATACAGTAACAGATGGAGGAGAATGGTTTTTTTTTTATTTTTCTTTCGTCTCTGTTTAGATTGGAAATAAGACATTTTAGCCAAATCATTTAATCAGACCTCTTTTAAATAAACCTTGTGATAGAATTTAATTAAAACCCCGTGCATCTAGTTATAGTTCACATTTAGGGATTTAATAATGTTAACCTCATTAAACACTTTTGCAACAAACCTTTGCGAAGTAACCTTCATCATAAAGCAATAAAGTAGGTCGGCAAATATTAATAAATAAAAAAAAAAATAAATAAATAAAATATATATATAGGTGGCATGGTGGCTTAGTGTTTGGCACGTTCTCCTCTCAGCACTAGGGATTCCCAGTTCGAATCCCCATCTGGGTGGAGTTTTCATGTTCTCCCGGTGTCTGCATGGGTTTCCTCCGGGTTCTCCGGTTTCCTCCCACAGTCCAAAAACATGGATCAAGTCAATTGAATTCTCCAAATTGCCCCATATAGAGTGTGTTTGTGTGAGTGAGTGTGTGCCCAGTGATGGATTGCCCCCTGTCCTGGCTGTATCTGCCCAGCGCCCGAGACGTTCTCCCCTGGATGGGCATGGGGAACCCCACCGCGACCCTAATAGAGGATAAAGCAGGAGATAATGAATGAATATATATATAATATGGGGCGGCACAGTGGCTTAGTGGTTGGCATGTTCTCCTCTCAGCACTAGGGATTCCCGGTTCAAATAAAGTGGAAGATAATGAATGAATGAATGAGAAATATATATATATATATAGTACCAGGCAAAAGTTTGGACACCATCCCTTATCAGTTGCACTTGCAGTAAAGATCAACTTTGTAGTTCTACAATTCCAGACTGTAGTCCATATGTTTGTCTTTTATTCTGTTCTAATGGTCAGGACCTCAATAGTACCACCAGAAAGCTTGAATTATTTGGTTAGTGCATTATTCCTATCCCAGCATCAGTGTGCCTGCAGAACTGACCATAAACAATCCACCACCCAAATGATACCCATTCTGTGATGCTCCTGACCAATAGAAACCAGAGAACCAACAGGGGACTAACAACAACAAAGAACACAGATGGACTACAGTCTTTAATTGTAAAACATATGATAAGTAGAGGAGATATATAATGGAGCAAGAAGGGGGTGTGTACAAACTTTTGACTGGTACGGTACGTTTTTTTTTTTGTTTTTTTGTTTTTTTTTTTTTTTTTTTTGGTGATGCGCTGTTTAATTTGTGTTGAGCATAAAAAAGGAAGGTGGATGTTGAACAGTGTTCACTCTTCTAAACAGTCATGGATCATTTGGTTAGCCCGCTGTCTAAATGGGATGAGGGTTCAAACAAAGAGTGTGAGGCAGTCAGGAGACGAGTCGGCAGGTGGGGGTGGGGGGTGTACCATCATACCTGAGGGTGTTCGAGGTGTTGATGCATGTATGCCCCATTGCATCTTTTGAACATGGCGAGGTTCAGGACAGAGGTCAGTGGATGAAGTCTGGACTTGTTGCTGAATGATTCTCAAACGCAGAGATGGTATCTGAGGTATGTGTGAGTGTTTGGATGTTGTGATCTGTGTTGTGTCAGGTCTTCTCTCCTCTGGCATTTTTATTTGCTCTGGCTGATGATCTATCTTGTAAATTTTAGTGGGGTTTTCTCACTGTCTACCTTTGTGTACTGACCTACTGACCAGTAAAGACAAACACTGGGTTTGTTTACATCCGCACACAGACAATTCAGTATTACATTTTTCCCACTGAGAAGTACTGCAATTAATTAAACTTACTTATTTGAAACAATTTATTAAGTTCGGCGGCACGGTGGTTTAGTGGTTGGCATGTTCTCCTCTCAGCACCAGGGATTCCCGGTTCCAGTCCCAATCTGGGTGGAGTTTCCATGTTCTCCCCGTGTCCGCATAGGTTTCCTCTGGGTTCTCCGGTTTCCTCCCACAGCCTAAAAACATGGATTAAGGTCTATTGAATTCTCTAAATTGCCCCATATAGAGTGTGTCTGTGTGAGTGAGGGTGTGCCCAGCGATGGATTGGCGCCCTGTACTGGGTCTATCTGCCCAGCGCCCGAGACGTTCTCCCCTGGATGGGCATGGGGAACCCCACCGCGACCCTAATAGAGGATAAAGCGGAAGATGATGAATGAATGAATTTAATAAGTTCGGTGGCACGGTGGTTTAGTGGTTGGCATGTTCTCCTCTCAGCACTAGGTTCCTGGTTCGAATCCCCATCTGGGTGGAGTTTCCATGTTCTCCCCTTGTCCGCGTGGGTTTGCTCCGGGTTCTCCGGTTTCCTCCCACAGTCCAAAAACATGGATCAAGGTCTATTCTCCAAATTGACCCATATAGAGTGTTTGAGTGATTGTGGCGCCCTGTCTTGGGTGTATCTGCCCAGTGCCCGAAATGTTCTCCCCTGGATGGCATGGGGAACCCCACCGCGACCCTAATAGAGGATAAAGCGGAAGATAATGGATGGATGGATGGTGATTTAGTATTTTCAGTAGTCCGTACTTTGAAACCAAGAGTTTGGTCTGTTATTCATTTAGTTCATGTTTAAATTCACAGGATGTTGAAAAGCACCCGCATTATTAGCTTTAGATGTCCTTAAAATCAAGGACCTCATTAGATTGCTTTGATTTTGAAACCCACTGGGAATTTTTTTAATCTAGGAATATGAAATAATAATTAAAAAAACAAACATTGCGGCCTAAAATCATACTTGAGGTCAAAATTATATATAATACATTATAATATATTGTATACTGTATTATATTTCACATAGCGATTATGTTTAATTCTCATTTTCTTCTTTTAAATTTAAATTCATCCATTCATTCATTATCTTCCGCTTTATCCTCTATTAGGGTCGCGGGGGGGTTCCCCATGCCCATCCAGGGGAGAACGTTTCGGGCGCTGGGCAGATACACCCAGGACAGGACGCCAATCCATCGCTGGGCACACACTCACTAACACAGACACACTCTATATGGGGCAATTTGGAGAACTCATTTGACTCGATTCATGTTTTTAGACTGTGGGAGGAAACCGCAGAACCCGGAGGAAACCCACGCGGACACAGGGAGAACATGGAAACTCCTCCCAGATGGGGATTCGAACCGGGAATCCCTAGTGCTGAGAGGAGAACGTGCCAACCACTAAGCCACCGTGCCGCCCTTAAATTTAAATGATAACTTTAAAATAACAGGGTAATCGGGGGCCATAATTCCGTTCTTATCTCGTGTATCACATGTGATATTAATGATAATGAAATTGTCTTGAATCTTGAATCTTGAAAACATGAAGGCAGAAGCCGAGTAGTGGAACATGTCATTTCTAATGCTGGATGTTGACTTTGGTTGCCGTAGCGACGTGAACAACTCCATGACTCTGGAGGTTTTGAGTTTTGCTTGGAATGCGTTTACACCATAATTTAATTTGTTAAAAGCAGGAGTCTTATCATGACAGCTTTATTTTCTTCTCTGAACTGTTTCTCTGTCACATGCTGCATTAAATAATTGCCTGAGAACGCTGCGGCTGCAGACACTCAGCTGTTCCTTCCCCTCAGGCTCATCGATACGGGCCCGTGTCCCACAGACGAGCCTCGGTTCTGAGGACACACACTGGAACTCTTCTGTCCCCCTGTTGGCGGTTAAACTGAAAGCCTGGATAATAGAACATGTCGCGTATTGAAGTGAAGAACAATGGCCGGTTTGCGAGTCGCCTCACGGCAAATCTCTCCACTTTTCTGTCACAATGGCGGCAGACTCAGATCTATTCAGCTTCGCTTCCTGACGCTCGTCACGGCTGTGTTCGCAACGACAATGTGCGTCGGCTGATTTAACAATATAATGGTTTTAGTTTCAGTTTTAAAGGCGGCACGCTGGCTTAGTGGTTGGCATGTTCGCCTCTCAGCGCTAGGGATTCCCGGTTCGAATCCCCATCTGGGTTTCCTCTGGGTTCTCCGGTTTCCTCCCACAGTCCAAAAAGTCAATTGAGTTCTCCAAATTGCCCCATATAGAGTGTGTCTGTGTGAGTGAGTGTGTGCCCAGCGATGGATTGGCGTCCTGTCCTGGGTCTATCTGCCCAGCGCCCGAAACGTTCTCCCCTGGATGGGCATGGGGAACCCCCCCCGCGACCCTAATAGAGGATAAAGCGGAAGATAATGGATGGATAAAGTCTATATCAAGGGCGGCACTGTGGCTTAGTGGTTGGCACGTTCTCCTCTCAGCGCTGTGTGTCTGTGTGATTGAGTGTGTGTGCCCAGCGATAGATTGGCGCCCTGTCCTGGGTGTATCTGCCCAGCGCCCGAAACATTCTCCCCTGGATGGGCATGGGGAACCCCCCTGTGACCCTAATAGAGGATAAAGCGGAAGATAATGAATGAAAGAATGAGTTTCAGTTTTAAAGTTTTTTTTTGATGATCTGCAACAATTAAAAATTGCAGCTTTTTAAAAATCGTTGGAACACATTTTTATGAACTTATAAAAGTTAAATTGGTTGCTTTTGGTTACTGTTACTGTTGATGGAAGGTCTTCAGACTATAACAGAATGCACAGCAGAACGTGAGGGCCGTGTAAGGAGGTGAAAATCATACATAGTGGATGGTAGATCGCCCTCTGCTGGTACTGTACTGCATGTACCCCTTTTTTCTTTTAATCCGGAGTCGATGCAGTTTTTAAAACCTTAACCACCGTAATACAATTTAATTAGAATCCATTTGCTTCATTTTCATAATGAACACAATTATATCTGAATGTTGGTGTAATTTGGCTCGTTATCCTGATTGCAAACCAAATGGGTTTTGGTTTGCAGTTTCAGCAGAAATTCTGTAAAAGCTCATTATACTGTTCCTCTGGTGCCTCACATTACATTCTGCAGAACTTCAGTCTAGTGTAGACTCATAGCGTTGAACATCCATCACTGTCTTTGTTCTGTTCTGCTATCAGAGACGTCTGCTGTAAGGATTTTAACTTAAAATCTAGCAGCCTTCTTCTGAGTTAAACATCTCATTAGTTGTTTATTACAGTAAGAAAAATGTCATGACTGCACTTACTGTTCCCACTTATGGTTTTTATGGTATTTTATATTTATAGAAAATTAAATTATATTTAGGGCGGCACGGTGGCTTAGTGGTTGGCACGTTCTCCTCTCAGTGCTAGGGATTCCCGGTTCGAATCCCCATCTGGGTGGAGTTTCCATGTTCTCCCCGTGTCCGCGTGGGTTTCCTCTGGGTTTTCCGGTTTCCTCCCACAGTCCAAAAACATGGGTCAAGTCAATTGAGGTCTCCAAATTGCCCCATATAGAGTGTGTCTGTGTGAGTGAGTGTGTGCCCAGCGATGGATTGGCGCCCTGTCCTGGGTGTATCTGCCCAGCGCCCGAAACGTTCTCCCCTGGATGGGCATGGGGAACACCCCCCCCCCCCCCCCCCCCCCCCCGCGACCCTAATAGAGGATAAAGTGGAAGATAATGCATGAATGAATAAATTATGTTTAAAGTGACAGTAACTTCATCATACAACTTCTCCGAACACGTTTCTCTCATTTGAGTTACTCAGTATGTCATCACATCGATTTGGAACAAGTGAGGAACTTTGCAGCCACATTAAATTATTATTCACGTATTTAATGATATTATTATTATTATTTTTATATTGCAATTTAGTTACTGATATTTTTTTTAGTTTCTTTAATAAAATCACTATTATTATTCTCTGAACCATTACATTTGCATTTGTTTTTCATTATAACTGTAAAAAATGCATTTGGCTACAGATTTTAATATTTTTTTTATTAATATTAACAGATTTTATTGCTAAAAAATACATAATAAAGTTTTTCACTTGGGGGGAAAAAAGGCAGAATAAACATTTTGTCTTTAGTTTTACAGTAAGCAAAATGTCATGACTGCACTTACTGTTTCCACTTATATTTATAGAAAATTTAATTATATTTTTATAATTTAATTATATTTAAAGTGACGGTAACTTCATCTCATACAACTTCTCTGAACACGTTTCTCTCATTTGAGTTACTCAGTATGTCATCACATCGATTTGGAACAAGTGAGGAACTTTGCAGCCACATTAAATATTAAGTATTAAGTTTTTAATGATTTATTATTATTATTATTATTATTATTATTATTATTATTATTATATTGCCATTTAGTTACTGACATTTTTTTTTAGTTTCTTTAAAAACTAAATACAATAAAATCGTTATAAATTCACATTTGCATTATAACTGTAAAAAAATGCATTTGACTACAGATTTTAATACTTTTTTATTAATATTAACTGATTTTATTCCTAAAAAATAAATTATATTACAGGTTTTTTACTTGGGGGAGGGAAAAAAGGCAGAATAAACATTTTGTCTTTAGTACAAGCCTTTTAGGTTCACATCTTCACTGAACATGAAGCAGCTGGTTGCTTTGGATTGGTGTTGAATTAAACCAACACCAATTAAACCAAAACTTTAAAAAAGTTTGAAGTAGTTTGGGTATTTTAGGTTGGATTTTAAAACTTACTTTGGCGTTCTTAAACATTTTTTAGACGCCTACCCTTATTGTTTACCACAATTTCTAAGAGCTCCAACCCTGAAATGAACACATGCTGTTTTTTGCCTCCAGTGGGTGGACCTATTCCTTTGAGTGGCAGGCAGGCAGGCAGAAGGGGGTGGGGGTTAATTATTACTGGGCGGTCTTTGCGGCGTGAGGGTTGTTTCACTGTGTGGAGTGTGTCAGTGTGCTGCAGACCTACCATGTAGAGGTAGTGTGTGCACAACACACTGACAATAACAGACATGTTGAGGAGTACCGAATCTCTGGGACTATCAGAAAAATGAGCCAGGAGAACCGAAGTTTAGGAAGAGCACTCCACTCACAACATGGTGAGTTATGGGCTTCATAATTCGGCTCTCGAGGAACTGGCAACTTGGTTGGGGGTTGAACTGAGTTTTAGTGAGGTGATAATGACTTTACCTTATGGGGGTTGTTGGGGGAGGTGTGAGGAGCATGTGTCTGTGTGGTACTACTGAGAAGTTCCGATCAGTGTGTGTGTGTGTGTGTGTGTGTGTGTGTGTGTGTGTGTGTGTGTGTGTGTTTTGGATGGTTATTTATTAAATGCTGAACTTTGTGTGTGTGAGGGTGGAAGTTGTGGACCTTGTGTGTACTTTGGTTTGTTGAGTGTTGTGTCCTTGGGGTAGGTAACTGGAAGAATGAAAATTGGAGACTGTAGGAAGAGGCTTCACTGTAGTGTGTGTGTGTGTGTGTGTGTGTGTGTGTGTGTGTGTGTATGTACACGTATATACCTTTCCTTTAACACACTATAGTATCAAGTATTTTTGTCATTCCACAATATAAAGCACAGTGCAATATATGTGGAACGAGACGGCGTTCCCAGGAACAAGGTGCTATAACAGCCAACACAAAGTGCACATGTGCAAACACAAGGAAATAAAACTATTACAATAAACACAGGACGATACACAGTACAGTAAACAATAAACATTCAAGTAGTGAACAAGAAACATTCAAGTAATGAACAAGAAACATTCAAGTAATGAATTTTTTTTTTTTTTTTTTTTTTTTCCTCCAAGTAAACATTCAAGTAATGAAACAATAAACATTCAAGTAATGACGAAGTAAACCCTTATGGTTTTTTATGGTATTTTATATTTATAGAAAATTTAATTATATTTAAAGTGACGGTAACTTCATCAGACAACTTCTCCAAACACGTTTCTCTCATTTGAGTCGATTTGGAAGACGAAGTAAACCCTGAGTTTGGTTATTGTCAACAGTTAAACCCTCAATCCATCACGACCTGACCTTCCAAATCGACGCCTCCTCAATCTCCCCAACCGATTCGCTCCGGAACCTTGGTCTCCCACCTTAAACTCTCTGATCATGTTCTCAAAACCACCCGTTCCTGTAGATTCCTTCTTTACAACATCAGGAAGATAAAAATAATAATGATCAAGCTAAAATAAACACAGTTAAATAATAAGAAAGAACGAGAGTGTGGGACCTTTCTGGACTGAACATGCGACCCAACTGCTTGTTCAAGCCCTAGTCCTAGTCCTATCCCGGCTTGATTATTGAAATGCGCTACTTGCCGGTATCCCAGCTTCCACAATCAGACCTCTTCAACTAATTCAAAACTCTGCAGCCCGACTCGTGTTCAACCAACTCAAGTGAACTCAACTCACTCCATTACTCATGTCCCTCCATTGGCTCCCTGTAGCTGCTGCATTCAGTACAAGTCTCTGACTCTGGCCTACAGAACCATCTCTAGATCTTCCCCCTCCTACCTTCACTCTATCTTTTCAAAATACACTCCGACTCGTTCACTTCGCTCCAGTGATGATCGCCCCCTGGTGGTTCCACCTCACGAGAAGCTAATTCTCACTCCATGGCGTTCACCACTGCAAAATGGTGGAACGTTCTTCCCAACTCCGTCCATAAGGCAGATTCACTAAACAGTTTTAAGAAACTACTGAAGACGCATCTCTTTAACAAATACCTGTTGTAGAAAAAAGAAAAAAAAAGGGGGGGAGGGGCCGCAGCATCGAATAACAATCAGGTTTGATGAATTTACAGTATAGTTGTATTCTCCATGGCTTCTGACTTGTGGTGTTCTCATTTGTAAGTCGCTTTGGATAAAAGCGTCTGCTAAACGACTAAATGTAAATGTAACAGTTAAATAGCAGATAAATCAGCCGTGCAGAGGGTTCGACCGGCGCAGCGTTGATTTCTCTGACGTTAATTACTCCATCAGATTTTCTTTCCTCGTTCTCACGTTTCGCAAAATGTCTAGACACGCCAAGAGGGTAACGAACAGCCTCCTCTAGAACTATCAGCACCCAGGGTGAAAATAAACAGAAGGGACATTTAAACTTTCTTTATTGTTTTAGGTTTTTTTTTTATGACAATCTGACAGTGATTTACAGGAAACCTGAAAACCTTTTTAATTCTGTCCACCACCACAGTTGCCAACTCTACATATTTGGGCAGCCTCTTTACACACAGGTAATAGCTTGGGGGCATCTATAAAACTTAATTGGATTTCAGAGCACGTAGTAGGCGATCTGAACACATTCCTCTATACAATCTCTCGATCTTTTAGATCCACACGGGGACTCATCTGTTCACCTTATTAATAATATGGTGTTTCCATGAGGCGACATGCTCCACCATGGTGACCCAACTGACTGTCTGGATCAGGATATTTTCTTACATAGGAGACTTAATGTAGTTCTAGATGTCTGTATTCGAACCAAAGCCCCTTTATAAAGCCTTGTGGTTAAACAGCCCCATGTCACATCATGCTTCACAGTTCAGATGAGCCACCTTTGTATTTGTGCCAAACCCACGTCTGCCGTTTGGTGCCAACAAACTCTCTTTTGGGTTTTTCTGATCTTGGAAATTGGCTCGGGTGGACGTTCTGGGAACATCTGATAAACTAGGTGTTTGAGTTTGCTGATCCTCAGCCGTGAAGTGTTGAAACTTAAAATGATAAAAAACATGGATACAATATAAGCAATACAATAATACATCAATAAAAAGGTTTTTAACACAATACGTCTAATTGTAGTTGAAAATTTAAGATTCAGTTTATTAATATGGGTGGTTTAGTGGTCGGCACGTTCTCCTCTCAGCGCTAGGGATCCCCAGTTTGAATCCCCATCTGGGTGGAGTTTCCATGTTCTCCCCGTGTCCGCGTGGGTTTCCTCCGGTTTCTCCGGTTTCCTCCCACAGTCCAAAAACATGGATCCAGTCAATTGAGTTCTCCAAATTGCCCCATATAGAGTGTGTTTGGGTGAGGGAGTGTGTGCCCAGTGATAGATTGGTGTCCTGTCCTGGGTGTATCTGCTCAGCGCCCGAGACGTTCTCCCCTGGATGGGCATGGGGAACCCCCCCCCCCCGACCCTAATAGAGGATAAAGCAGAAGATAATGAATGAATTTAATAATATAATTATTACACCATATATTAAACAACTATTTTGCTTGATTTTATATTTAGAAACTAAACTAATTTATACAAAGTTTATGTATAAACTAATTTATATAAATTAGTTTATACATTTTTGTATAAACTAATTTATACAAAAATTTATATAAACTAATTTATACAGACATTAAATCGTATTTTATATAATTTATGTAAAGCATGTCCAATGCGTCCTATAGAGTCACTTAATTCAGTCCTATTGTGACATGTGACGTGTTTTGGACATTTATATGCCGCCAACTATGTGAGATCAGTTTGGGGAAGGTCTGTAAAACATGCCCAGGCATCTGAAATCCTCCTACAACTGATCCTGACTCGATGGCTGGGGTTTGAGCACATGATCGACCCTGATGGAGCGCCCCTGGAGCAATGAGGTTTAAGGGCTTTACTCACGGCTTCATATTGGGGGTTTCAACCCATGACCCAAAACCATAAAAACTAAGCTACCACGCTGCAGTACACTCCCTAAAATACTCATTCTGCAGTCTGCAGTTTGTGTTTCTGGCTGGCAGTTTGTATTAAAACACAGGGAGCAACTTATTAAAGCCGCTGATCTTGCGTTTAAACTTTAAAATGCTTGATATAAGACTTTGTTAGATTGGCTTTGGTTCCAGTTTGTCACGGTGTGATGCTTTCAGTGAAGCATAAATCCCAGTTGAACGTGAAACAGCCAGTTTTCAGAGATATGCATTTCCTAATCCCCCAACGTGCTCGCCAACTTCATGTTGTAAGACGTCAGTTGTTTTGTTTACACCTGGCTTCACTCAGATGCTTAACAGAAAGAGAGATATGATGCCTTCTGAAGATCACTGGATTTCAACAGTCCAGTTCAGCAACTTTTTAATTTTTTAATTTTTTATTTTATTTTTTGTTTTTTTTAAGTCCTGAGTTTTGGACTAAAACCCTGAGTAATGAAATCACTAAGCACTATCACCACCACCTGTAAAATGAAGAGTGAAGTAATGATTTATAACTACAGCGCTTTAACGTCTGATTTGTAAAGACATTTAATGAAATATTAAGCAACGTGTGTTTGTGGAAACAAAAACAAAAAAAATCGATAAAAAAAAAGATATGAGAAAAGTATAAAACCAAAATCCTGATAGGATTCCTACAGATTATTGGTATTATAAGGAATTATAGTAGTTGTAGCAACCAGTGCTTATAAGGAATAATATTAGTTGTGGAAACTGTTGTTGATGAGGGATTGTAGTGGCAGTGGCAACCGGTGCTTATTACGAATTTGAGTAGTTGTGGAAACTGTTGTTTATATAGGATTATAGTAGTTGAGGCAACTGTTGCTTATAGGGGATTATGGTAGTTGTGGAATTTGTTGTTTATAGGGGATTATGGTAGTTGTGGCAACTGTTGTTTATAGGGGATTATGGTAGTTGGGGCAACTGTTGGTTATAGGGGATTATGGTAGTTGTGGCATCTTGTTTATAGGGGATTATGGTAGTTGTGTAAACTTGTTTATAGGGGATTATGGTAGTTGTGGCAACTGTTGTTTATAGGGGATTATGGTAGTTGGGGCAACTGTTGTTTATATGGAATCATGGTGGTTGTGGAAACTTGTTTATAGGGGATTATGGTAGTTGTGGCAACTGTTGTATGTTGCGGATTTAATAGTTGTGGCAACTGTTGTTTATTGGGGATTATAGTGGAGCCAACTGATTATGGGGAATTATAGTAGTTATGGCAACTGTTGTTTATAGAGGATTATTGTAGTTGTGAAAACTGTTGTTTATAAGGAATTATGGTGATTGATGCATCTGTTTATGGAGGATTAAATTAGTTGTGGCAACTGTTGTTTATTGGATTAGGGTAGTTATAGCAACCGTTGTTTTTGATGGATTATAGGAGTTGTCGGATTGTTTTGTACCTCACTAACTTCAGGTTTTACATTTCTAATAAAGCGTCAGTTTTATAATCAGCCATTTCCTGCCTGTATTTCGGAATCCTGGTCATAGACTTGTCCCCTCGCTCAGAGCCTCAGGATGTCCACTCACTGTAGACTCGCTGCCTGTCTCTCAGATCAGCGTCGTCTTGTCAAAGGAAGAGGACCTAAATGAAAACAAATGCGTCCATAAAGTCCCTTACAGAGTTTGCTTTCAGGCCCACGGTGTTTCTCATGATGTCACTGCCTCTAAATAGGTTCCCTTTTGTTCTGCGCTGCTTTTGAGGGTCGGTGATTTTTACAGATTCCCTGCCACGTAATTCGACCCTCGCGGCTTTCGGTGGAGGTGGTCCAAGGGCCAGCGGGTTATCTAGTGGTGTTTGATGAGTGTTTTGTGGATGGTGAGCTGCATGTGTGTGTGTGTGTGTTTTTACTCCGAGGACACAGATAAGGTCTGACTTTGGTCTTTCTTGGCTCTCGAGGTAGAGGTCGTGTGAGTGTTGGCGGTTGACTGCGTTCTGAAACCATGACGCCTTTTTGTTTTTTTTAAATCCTGTAAAGAGTCTTCAAGTATTTTATTTGTCGTTCCAACAATAAAGGACAGTACAGTATGTGTGGGACAAGACAGCGTTCTCCAGGGACAAGGTGCTACACAAGTTACTACACAACCAACATAACGTGCACGTGGGGAACCCCCCCATGCCCATCCAGGGGAGAACATCTCGGGCGCTGGGCAGATACACACAGGACAGGGCGCCAATCCAATCGCTGGGCACACACTCACTCACACAGACACACTCTATATGGGGCAATTTGGAGATCTCAATTGACTTGATCCATGTTTTTCGACTGTGGGAGGAAACGGAGAACCCGGAGGAAACCCACGCAGACACGGGGACAACATGAAAACTCCTCCCAGATGGGGATTCGAACCGGGAGTCCCTAGTGCTGAGAGGAGAACATGCCAACCACTAAGTCACCGTGCCGCCAAGTTTGTAATTCATTCATTCATTATCTTCCGCTAATCCTCTATTAGGGTCACGGTTGGGTTCCCCATGCCCATCCAGGGGAGAACATCTCAGGCGCTGGGCAGATACACCAAGGACAGGACACCAATCTATCGCTGGACACACACTCACTCACTCACACAGACACATTCTATATGGGGCAATTGGGAGAACTCAATTGACTTGATCCATGTTTTTGGACTGTGGGAGGAAACCGGAGAACCCGGAGGAAACCCACGCAGACACGGGGACAACATGGAAACTCCTCCCAGATGGGGATTCGAACTGGGAGTCCCTAGTGCTGAGAGGAGAACGTGCCAACCACTAAGGCACCGTGCCGTTGAGTTTGTAATTGCAGGTTGTGTGCAAAAACGATCGTCCTGAATTCAGAGAAAACGAAGCAGTGTTCTGCGCTCAGTTCTGTTTAGCACTCTCACAAGTGTTTAGTTCTCGTAGGTTTTAGTGATCTTGAGTGTTTAAGTCTGTGTATATGTATATACGTCTCTGTTTGTGTGTGTAAGAGTGTTCGCGGAACCTAACAGAGCAGGTTTTGAGTGGTTTGGATGTTTCTCATTGTGTGAGCGTGTGGGTCAGTAAGATCTTCTGATGGTCTGTTTATTTTTCACTGTCCGAGGAGGAATTCATGCGTTTGGAGATGCCGTGTGTGAGGCGGGATTCACGGTGTGAAGGTTCCGCCGTGTTATGTGTAAACAGACTGATTTTGTACACACTTGGCTCACTTGATTTATGGTTTTCCAGAGGGGGGCGTGACCATCACACGGAGAAATTCGGTGAGAACCACAACAATCCGGAGAAAGGAGGGAGCCAGAACATCTGCCTTTCAACAGCTGGAACATGCGAGTGAGGTGCTTGTTCTAGATCGGGTTGAAAACCCGTGTGGCATCCGAGCCTCAGCTCGGCGTGATTCATCACTCTAATTACCAGGCCGTTACCGCGTTTGTTTTTCTTAACGAGAATTAATCTCGTTAAGATCGGAACGCAGCGTTTCCTTCACCTTCCAGATTTTGTGGTAGTACTTGGAGATTCTATAAGTACTTGTAGATACAAGCTTAGTGGTTGGCATGTTCTCCTCTCAGCGCTAAGGATTCCCAGTTTGAATCCCCATCTGGGTGAAGTTTCCATGTTCTCCCAGTGTCCGCGGGGGTTTCCTCCGGGTTCTCCGGTTTCCTCCCACAGTCCAAAAACATGGATCAAGTCAATTGAGTTCTCCAAATTGCCCCATATAGAGTGTGTATGTGTGAGTGAGTGTGTGCCCAGCGATGGTTTGGCGCCCTGTCCTGGGTGTATCTGTCCAGCACCCGAGACGTTCTCCCCTGGATGAGCATGGGGAACCCCACCGCAACCCTAATAGAGGATAAAGCGGAAGATAATGGATGGATTATTATTATTATTATTATTATTTATTTTTTTTATTTATTTTTTTTTATTACTTTGTGTGTGTGTGCGTATGTGTGCGTATGTGTGCGTATGTGTGCGTATGTGTGCGTATGTGTGCGTATGTGTGCGTGTGTGTGTGTGTGTGTGTGTGTGTTTCACTGCATGGATTGACAACCTGAAACGATACAACTGATGAATGAAAACATTAATGGTTTGGAACATCACTCATTGTGGAGGAGGTTGCATTATGGTCTGGGGCTCTGCTGCATCCCGGGTTGGCATCTCACGCAGGGTGACCCGAACCTAAATGCTTGGCATTTTAAGCTCCATGCCATGCTGTCTGTCTCTAGTTGGTCTGGAGTTCATATTACAGCAAGACATTAATCCAAAACATACTTCTAGGTTCTGCCAGAACTACAGTAGAAGTAGAACAAGGTGGTAGGGTTTAAAGAATAAAATAAAGCATAATTTCCAGCCTGTTGAGGGCAAACTGGACAGAAGGATGAATGAACGCAACCTACAAGTAAGGCACGTTTGGGGGAACTTCTGTAAAGGTGTTAGAAGAACCTCCCGAGGAACTGAATTCTATTGATTTGAGCCTGTATATCTGCAAAGGGTCAAACAAAATACATTTATTCATTCATTCATTCATTATCTTCCGCTTTATACTCTATTAGGGTCACGGGGGGGTTCCCCATGCCCATCCAAGGGAGAACGTCTCAGGCGCTGGGCAGATACACCCAGGACAGGGCGCCAATCTATCGCTGGGCACACACTCACTCACACACACACACTCTATATGGGGCAATTTGAAGAACTCAATTGACTTGATCCATGTTTTTGGACTGTGGGAGGAAACCGGAGAACCCGGAGGAAACCCACACGGACACGGGGAGAACATGGAAACTCCACCCAGATTGGGATTTGAACTGGGAACTGGGAATGAGAGGTGAACATGCCAACCACTAAGCCACCGTGTAGGCAAAATCCATTCATTCATTCATTCCTTCATTATCTCCCACTTTATCTTCTATTAGGGTCGCGGGGGGGGGGGGTTCCCCATGCCCATCCAGGGGAGAACGTTTTGGGCGAGGGGCAGATACACCCAGGACAGGACGCCAATCCATCGCTGGGCATACACTCACACACACAGACACACTCTATATGGGGCAATTTGGAGAACTCAATTGAGCTTGATCCATGTTTTTGGACTGTGGGAGGAAACCGGAGAACCCGGAGGAAACCAACGAGGGCACGGGGAGAACATGGAAACTCCACCCAGATGGGGATTCGAACCGGGAATCCCTAGCGCTGAGAGGAGAACATGCCAACCACTAAACCACCGTGCCGTCCTCAAACAAAATTATTCTACAATTTATTAATGTCTGAGTTGTCTGGCTGTGTGTGTGTGTGTGTGTGTGTGTGTGTGTGTGTGTGAGAGTATAAATATCTCAGTCTCCATGAACTAATATGATCTCATGATCTAATATAGCTCTTTTTTTATTAGTGTAATCCCATGTGCCAAATAAAACCAGCAAGCTCGAGATGTTCTTGTTCTGAACAGTGGCATCACAAATATGTGTATTAAACACATTTATATGACCGTCTCACCGTCTCTTCTGCAGATACTTTGGATTGAACCGCAACCTTTGTGGCATTGTTTCCGGTCATAACGTTTTATTTTGTCTTTATTGTTGTCCAAGAATCCAGATGTGTAAATTCTTTTGTGTTAATGAAACCCTCATTAAGGTCTCCTGATAAGCACACTGCGCAGGGTTCGATATAATGTAAACAGAAAAGATTAAATGAGGTCTGGAGGTGATTAAATGTGCGTTAAATTGACCACGAAATGCTGACGAACCTCAACATCCCAATGATTTTATGTTTATGGTCGTGACTCATGGTCTCACAGCCAGACAGACAGAAACCCAGATCGTGAGTTCTGCCTTACCGTCATGACCGTACCATGTGCTCTCCTGCTGAGTTTAACCCCAGACCGCGCCGCCACACCGACAGGCTTTCGCTCAATTAGGGCTGCAACAATGAATCGATAAAATCGATTATCCAAAGTATCGATAATGAATTTCCATTATCGATTCGTTGGGTCGCGTGATTTCCGCATTACTCGTCGCGATGACTGTCACCTGCAGCGTTTTAATAACGCTGGAAAATGATAGCGGGTTGAACAGAACGACGCGGAGTCTGCAAAACAAGTTGATAAATCGCACGAATGAAACACAGCCAACGCTGAAACTAAAGAACGTGGAACATGCAGCTCTGCGGACATGCGCAGCAGCGTGGTGATGATACACCACCTGAAATAAACACTGATGAGGATGAAGCTGAACAGCAGATAAATCTCTACAACATCCCGAGATTCTTTAGTTTAAAGTGAATCAACGTAACGTAACGTAACGTCACACTATCAGACCGGCAGAGCAGCTTCCTGCTGTATTTGGTTGTTAACTGGATAATAACAGCGATAGAGAACGTGTCTTAACGTCTGTTATATGAATACTAGGGCTGTATTCAACTACAGATTTTCGTAGTCGAATCTGATTCGTCAGATTTTCCCTATAGTCGACTGAGTCGAATCAGTTAAAATTTCACCACAAGATGGCGCTATAAGCGTAGTTTTTAAAAAAGATATTTTAAATATATTTTACTTGTTTTTCTAACAAAAGAAAACCTTTTTTTTGTTTTTCTTTTTTCTTTTTTTTTTCTAGAAATGAGGATGATTTTATTTGACAAAAGGCTATAGATATAACGAAAACAAAGACATTTCATGTAAAAACTAATGCTTAGCAGCAGCCATGGGCGCCCCCATGTGGTCAAAAAGGTACATTCGACTATGAGGTTCATAGTTGACTACGGTTCTCCGAATCGAATCGTCAAATCAGCGAATATTGCAGCTCACCCCTAATGAATACGTCCGTATTTCCCGGGACATGTCCGTATGTCACGTCCTGTCCCGGGCGTCCCGGTTTATTTTTTTTAAAATCTGATTTTTTATTTATTTATCAGATTCATCGATTAATCGAAAAAAATAATCGACCGATTAATCGATTATCAAAATAATCGTTAGTTGCAGCCCTACGCTCAATAAAGACGTCCTTTACAACGGCACGGAGGGGGACGCGCTCGAGTTGACGTTTGGCACCGAATCAGAGGTCAGCGGTTGGTTTTTGTGCAGCGTCCACTTGCCGTCTGAATGTGGCTTTGATGGGGATTGAAGAAGTTCTGGTGTTGTTCAGGGTGCAGAGGATTAACTCTGAGGATCGACCGCCTCGCGACGGATTCCGATTCCAGCTTTCGTGTGTAAAGGGTCAGAGAGAAATCTCCTTACAGGTTTGAGTTTCAGAGACGCCGATTTAAAATTAGCCGATTATTTTGGGGTGACACTTTAAGCGGCGGCGACTCCAGTGTCCGTGAGTCTGCATGTCTGTGAGTTCAGCATCTGAAGAAAGAAAGAAATCACTTTTATAGAGAAGTTTCAAGTTTACAATTAAAAAATTTCTTAAGCTTTAGGTAATAATTTTAAACTTTTGATTGTTTGACTTAATAATTATAATTAATTTTAGTCATGTCATTAATGCTGCATTAAATAATATAAAAATGTAATACTAATAATATATAAAATGTAATAAAAAAAATGTTTTTGTCATATACACCTAGACACACACACACACACACACACACACACACACACACATATATATATATATATATATAATTGCATGAAAAAATATATAATATAATAATAATTCTATTTCTAATTTTATTTATATATATATATATATATAGAGAGAGAGAGAGAGAGAGAGAGAGAGAGAGAGAGAGAGAGAGAGAGAGAGAGAGAGAGAGAGATTATAATAACAGGCACGGTGGCATAGTGGTTGGCATGTTCTCCTCTCAGCACAGTGATTCCCGGTTCGAATCCCCATCTGGGTGGAGTTTCCATGTTCTCCCCGTGTCCGCGTGGGTTTCCTCCGGGTTCTCCAGTTTCCTCCCACAGTCCAAAAACATGGATCAAGTCAATTGAATTCTCCAAATTGCCCCATATAGAGTGTGTCTGTGTGAGTGAGTGTGTGCCCAGTGATAGATTGGCGCCCTGTCCTGGGTGTATCTGCCCAGCGCCCGAAACGTTCTTCCCTGGATGGGCATGGGGAACCCCACCGCGACCCTAATAGAGGATAAAGCGGGAGATAATGAATGAATGAATTATTGGAAGGGTTAATTGGTTCTAGCTGCAAATGAAAAACCCGTGGGTGTGATGTGTCGGCCGCTGAAACCCTCACATTGTACATGCTGTACCTGAATAGCGCTGATGGCAGTCATAGTGCTGACTCACTCCTAACTGACAGGTTGCCAGGCGAACATTATTTCACGTGTCTCAAACAGTTGTGTAATATTCTTACTTTTAATCCAGAATATGTCTGTTGAGAAGCTATAAATGGCTTTGGATTTGTCAGCCCTATTGTTGGAACGAAAAGTAAACACTGGATGCGTTAATCTTTCCACTGATGCATCACTTTAAGAATCCAAATCTGTTGACTTAATAATTATAATAATTTTAGTCAAATCATTAATGCTGCATTAAATAATATAAATATGTAATACCATGTTTTTGTCATATACACCTAGACACACACACACACACACACACATACACATATATATATATGTATATATATACACCTATATATGTATATGTAAATATATATATATATATATATATATATATTATATTATATATATTTGCATGTAAAAATATATATTATAATAATAATTCTATTTCAAATTTATATATATATATATATATATATATATATATATATATATATATATATATATATATATATATATATATATATATATAATATAGGCGGCACGGTGGCTTAGTGGTTGGCATGTTCTCCTCTCAGCTCTAGGGATTCCCGGTTCGAATCCCCATCTGGGTGGAGTTTCCATGTTCTCCCCGTGTCCGCGTGGGTTTCCTCCGGGTTCTCCGGTTTCCTCCCACAGTCCAAAAACATGGGTCAAGTCAATTGAGTTCTCCAAATTGCCCCATATAGAGTGTGTGTGTGAGTGAGTGTGTGCCCAGCGATAGATTGGCGCCCTGTCCTGGGTGTATCTGCCCAGCGCCCGAAACGTTCTCCCCTGGATGGGCATGGGGAACCCCCACCCCCATCCATCCAGTGTTTACTTTTCGTTCCAACAAAAGGGCTGACAAATCCAAAGCCATTTATAGCTTCTCAACAGACTGGATGCGTTCGTCTTTCCACTGATGCGTCACTTTAAGAATCCAAATCTGTTGTTCAGCCAAAGCCACCAGTGAAGTTGGATTGACGGTGATCCAAACCGGGGCCGCAGTCTCATCAAAATCACACCTCTGGCAACCCATCGTGTTAAGTGCATTTAAAAAAGCTTCAGTGGGTAACATTTCTCTGCGTAAACGATGCTTATTTTTGCTGCTCTATTGTTGCGCTGTGCTATTTTCCACCTGATTTACTTCAGGAATGTGGTGCTTAAGCAGTTCAGCAAGCCGGTGTTTTCCTCTGCGTCAAAAAGCGAGTCTTTATTAAAAGTGAAGTGGCTCCTTTGCTTTACATGAAGTAAATATTTGTAATTGCACTGAACAGTTGCTTTGTTCTGCAAGATATACCCCTGTTCTACAGCAAACAGCTGCCCAGTTTCACTGGAACCACTGCCAAGTCCGGTTATGGTCATTACTCAAATAAATGTTCTCTCATGTCTCATGTCCAAACTGTTTAACACCTCTTTCCCATTTACAGAAATAGCTTATTAGATAACAATCGAATCCATTTCCATGGTTTTCTGCCGAATTTAGATGGTTTTCTAAACACGCCAAAGGACCAGAACCTCGAAAAATGGTTGCAGGTTAAAAACGAAGGGAACGAAATGGAAAAAAAAAGGAAAAACAAACGCCGCTTAGTGCAGATGGATTTAGCATTTAGTGTCCTTTTATGCCAGAGGAAATTAAAAGCATGTGTCCCCGGGACAATTTACGATTCCGAGATTCAATCCGTCGGCTTAAATCAATTAAGAGCAACGATAAAAGCACGGGGTGACCTCGTACGGTCTTCGGGGTAAGTGAATTGGACGGACGGTGGATCATCTTTATTTTTAAACGTCAATACTGAGAGTCCATTTAGTCAGATAATTTATTATGTTGTCAAACGTTGTTTTTTTTAATGTTTAGCCAACCGTTCCAACATGCAGTAGTTATTAGTTAACTTGCTTAACCAGTTGCACCTGTATACCTACTAATTTATGCAACTAAGTAGCCGATCGTGTGGCAGCGTTTCAGTGCACAAACTCAATTAGATGCAGGTAATGACGATTGATCATCACAGTCGCAGAACAATGTGGCGTGATTGTTGGCGACAGGTTTGTTTGACGTATTCTCTGAGTTTTACACTCTGTGGAGTTCAGGCAGCGTGATGGCGTGAAGAACAGCTGGTAATTGGCTGTTCTGCAGATTAAAGGTCTATGGAAAATGGCCAGACTGGTTTGAGCAGACAGAACGGCTACGTTAACTCGGGTTATCAATCCAGCGAGACGTTTGTGAGTGCACGCCTCGAACCTTAGGGCTATTATCATTGGGAGGGGAGAAACTACAAATCATCACTGTACTATATTCTATATACAATTTGCAAAATTGGCGGCACGGTGGCTTAGTGGTCGGCACGTTCTCCTCTCAGTGCTAGGGATTCCCGGTTCGATTCCCCATCTGGGTGGAGTTTCCATGTTCTCCCCGTGGGTTTCCTCCGGGTTCTCCGGTTTCCTCCCACAGTCCAAAAACATGGACCCAGGTCAATTGAATTCTTCAAATTGCCCCATATAGAGTGTGAGTGAGTGTGTGCCCAGCGATGGATTGGCGCCCTGTCCTGGGTGTATCTGCCCAGCGCCCGAAACGTTCTCCCCTGGATGGGCATGGGGAACCCCCAGCGACCCTAATAGAGGATAAAGCGGGAGATGATGAATGAATGAATGTATGAACACATTATTTTTTTGGAGGATTTATTTTTCCTGAACAGCTGTTTGTCCTTCATTCATTATCTTCTGCTTTATCCTTTATCAGGGTCGCGGGGGGGTTCCCCATGCCCATCCAGGGGAGAACGTTTCGGGCGCTGGGCAGAAACACCCAGGACAGGGCGCCAATCTATCGCTGGGCACACACTCACTCACACAGACACACTCTATATGGGGCAATTTGGAGAACTCAATTGACTTGATCCATGTTTTTGGACTGTGGGAGGAAACCGGAGAACCCGGAGGAAACCCACACAGACACGGGGAGAACATGGAAACTCCACCCAGATGGGGATTCGAACCGGGAATCCCTAGCGCTGAGAGGAGAACGTGCTAACCACTAAGCCACCGTGCCGCCACAGCTGTTTGTATTAAACCAAATTTTTTATCCAGCAGTCAGTTGGTAGGAAGGTTGCCGAGGTGTGAGTCAGTGTGAGTTAAAAAAAGGTTTTCAGGAAACAGAGAGTGTTTCAACAGGATGAAGAGCACTTTAACATGACGGCCATTGCACCACCTTTCCTTTGATGCAGAACTATCTGGCTGTGGATCTTAAACTGTGCCACATTTTGACAAAACAAAGCTATTTTTGCTAGCTTTGTGTTTTACCTCAGCCACTCGGGTCACCCCCTGTTTATCAGGTCGCCCCTATTAATTGCAAGTTTACTGGCAGTTACACACCTTCACACAAAAGCTCTGTGTGATCCCAGAAATCCTGAAAATGACTTTTCATTGAATAGCACCATTCCTTTCACGCTCTTTATCTGGCTGCCTCTATCTGATGGGCAGCTGGCTCATTCTGTCACTCGTGTCGGGGTGAAAGGTTGGGTCCTTTGGGGCCCAACCCCCACCCCAAAACACACACACACACACACACACATTATAAAGGATGTCTGTTGCTGCACTAGGATGCATTTGTCCTTGTGTGTACTCATGTGCATGGCAGGAAGGGCAGTTGCCGTGCACATGTGTTTATTACCGTTTCACTGGTAACAGCCATAGTTCATGATCATTCATTCATTCATTCATTCATTATCTTCCGCTTTATCCTCTATTAGGGTCGCGGTGGGGTTCCCCATGCCCATCCAGGGGAGAACGTTTCAGGCGCTGGGCAGATAGACCCAGGACAGGGCACCAATCCATTGCTGGGCACACACTCACTCACACTCTATATGGGGCAATTTGAAGAATTCAATTGACCTGGGTCCATGTTTTTGGACTGTGGGAGGAAACCGGAGAACCCGGCCGAAACCCACGTGGACACGGGGAGAACATGGAAACTCCACCCAGATGGGGATTCGAACCGGGAATCCCCAACGCTGAGAGAAGAACATGCCAACCACTAAGCCACCATGCCACCTAGTTCATGATCATTCATTCATCCATTATCTTCTGCTTTATCCTCTATTAGGGTCGCGGTGGGGTTCCCCATGCCCATCCAGGGGAGAACGTCTCGGGCGCTGGGCAGATACACCCAGGACAGGGCGCCAATCCATCGCTGGGCACACACTCACACACACAGACACACACACTCTATATGGGGCCATTTGGAGAACTCAATTGATTGAACCATGTTTTTTGGACTGTGGGAGGAAACCCAATGGACACGGGGAGAACATGGAAACCCCACCCAATGGGGATTCGAACCGGGAATTCCTAGCGCTGAGAGGAGAACATGCCAACCACTAAGCCACCGTGCCGCCCTGGTTCATGATCATGATTTAGAAAATCTAACTTGGTTTCAGCATATGGGACATTTTTTTGTGCAATAAATTAAGGATAGAGTTTCGTTTTGTCCTTAAACACTTCTGAGTAATCTTGTCAATGGTGTGTATTTTAATTATTAGGCTTTTAGGAAAACACCATTAGTGTTTTTCTCTGTAAAGTGCATTAGGGGTTAACACGGTTAGTGAGGGGAATGGTTAAACCCCTGGGAGCAGATGATGTGATTGGCTATTCATCGGCCCGTTCGTGGCTTTCGGACAGGATTAGTTAAGTAATCTAATATGGCGCACCACTGAGCCGTCAGAGGCCAGATGCTTGATTATACGCAGCTCCGAGTGGCATGAACTCTGTTGTCCTGAAGATCATTACTGAAATGGGTGGCTGCCATGAACCAACCGCACAGGAAAACCTAATCAGCCTTTAGCTTTTCTTGAATGTTTATTTGGTCATTTGGTCATTTATTGGACGCTTTTATCCAAAGCGACTTACAAAGTGAGCACAGGGTTCATCACAGCGCCCCCTGGAGCAATGAGGGTTAAGGGTCTTGCTCAAGGAGCCACATTGGTAACTTCAGTGGACCTGGGGTTTGAACCCCCAACCTTCAGATTGATAGCCCAACAACCTAAACACTGAGCTACCGCGCCCTACGTAGTTTACTTGGTGGGGGGGGTGGGGGGGGGAATTTGGCATCATATTTGGCATCATAACAATATGTAGCACCTTGTTCCAGGGAACGCTGTGTCCTTCCACATATATTACACTGTGCTTTATATTGTGGAAAGGGTCGCGGTGGGGTTCCCCATGCCCATCCAGGGGAGAACGTTTTGGGCGCTGGGCAGATACACCCAGGACAGGGCGCCAATCCATCGCTGGGCACACACTCACTCACACAGACACACTCTATATGGGGCAATTTGGAAAATCCAATTGGCTTGATCCATGTTTTTGGACTGTGGGAGGAAACCGGAGAACCCGGAGGAAACACACGCAGACACAGGGAGAACATGGAAACTCCACCCAGATGGGGATTTGAACCGGGAATCCCTAGCACTGAGAGGAGAACGTGCTAACCACTAAGCCACCGTGCCACCCTCTGTCAGTTTATTCATCCATCCATTATCCGCTTTATCCTCTATTAGGGTTGCGGGGGGGTTCCCCATGCCCATCCAGGGGAGAACGTCTCGGGCGCTGGGCAGATACACCCAGGACAGGACGCCAATCCATCGCTGGGCACACACTCACTCACACAGACACACTCTATATGGGGCAATTTGGAGTACTCAATTGACTTGATCCATGTTTTTGGACTGTGGGAGGAAACCGGAGAACCCGGAGGAAACCCACGTGGACACGGGGAGAACATGGAAACTCCGCCCAGATGGGGATTCGAACCGGGAATCCCTAGCGCTGAGAGGAGAACGTGCTGACCACTAAGCCACCGTGCCGCCCTTATATTGTGGAACGACAAATAAAAAATACTTGAGATGCATTCCCAACCGGACTTTTCCATTTGTTTATATACAATGTAGGCAAAGCTACAGAACCTTATACAACTGAACCATTGTAGAAGCAAATGAGTCCAATCTGTTAAACCCTGCTGATGAGACGAACCAAAACGGACCGGGGCCGGCGAACGGGAAAGCAGAACTCTTAACCCCAGCTTTTGAAATCATGTGAATGTTAGACATGTTAAATGAGGCGTAGTATTTTATTAAGAGGCCGGTGTTAATCAGACCGCCGTTCTGATGGAGAGAACAGAACACAGAACTCCTACCTCAGCAAAATTATAGGCAGGCGGGATGTATATTTGACTTTTCTCGAGATGTTTACTTTCACACAGTGGGAGAGAAAGGATGCATTGATCCCAGTTCCTTCCTGGATAATTAATTCAAAGCCTTCGGTCTTCATGAACGTTCGAATAAAGGGCCAGAACACTGACGTGCCCACGGGTCTAAAAATAAAAACGGCAAGAGTATATGTTAGAATTGTAATAGAAATATATTTGAACTGAAGTGTGTGGTTCCTCAGTTTAGTTTGGTTTACATCTGTTTAATAGCTGTGTACGTCAGCAATGATGTTTATTTGTGTCGGAAAGAAACCAGGCAAGTTCTCTAAGAATAAGCTGATGGATCATCTGTAGTGAGCTCAGGGAGGCGTGCTGCCTTTGAAGCTGCTATTTTAGGGGCTAATGAGGAATGCCGGACCCATGGGGTAAGAAAATAAAAAAGGCTTAAAATGATTTGGAAGCTCATGACTCGTTTGGATGATAAATAATGGTGACATTTAAAAAAAAAAAAAAAAAAAAAAAAAAAAAAAAAAAAAAATATATATATATATATATATATATATATATATATATATATATATATATATATATATATATATATATATATCCGTCCATTATCTTCCGCTTTATCCACTATTAGGGTCGCGGGGGGGGTTCCCCATGCCCATCCAAGGGAGAGTGTTTAGGGCGCTGGGCAGATACACCCAGGACAGGGCGCCAATCTGTCGCTGGGCACACATTCACTCACTCACTTTCACTCACTCACTCACTTTCACTCACTCACTCACTCACTTGGCAATTTGGAGAACTCACTTGACTTGATCCATGTTTTTGGACTGTGGGAGGAAACCAGAGAACCCGGAGGAAACCCAGCGATGGATTGGCGTCCTCTCCTGGGTGTATCTGCCCAGCGCCCGAAACGTTCTCCCCTGGATGGGCATGGGCCCCCCCCCCCCGACCCTAATAGAGGATAAAGCGGGAGATAATGAATTAATGAATGAATATCCTTAATTACATCTGCATCTTGCTAGCATCCTGACAGGATTGAGGATATGAAGTTGGTGCCATTTTAATATTTGTCCACTGTCTTTAATCAGGTCAGGAAGGAGAACATGTATCTGCCCAGTGCCCGAAACGTTCTCCCCTGGATGGGCATGGGGAACCCCACCGCGACGCTAATAGAGGATAAAGCGGAAGATAATGAATGAATGAATGTATGAATGAATATCCTTAATTACATCTGCATCTTGCTAGCATCCTGACGGGATTGAGGATATGAAGTTGGTGTCATTTTAAAGTTTGTCCACTGTCTTTAATCAGGTCAGGAAGGAGAACGTAGATTGGCGTTTAGAGACTCTGTACATATTCAGTTCTGGAACTCATATAAGATAAAAGATCTGATCACATTGCTATAAACAAATTCGACCCGTGTCACACTGTGGCCCCTCGACCGCGTTGTGAGACATTATTAATGTGTGTAACTGTTATCACTGATGTTCAGACTGTTGCTTGACGACTACAGCTTGATATTCAGCCGCTCGTCTCCCCCCGGTCATAAACCATCTCTATGTTTACGGGTTCTGCTGCAGCAACCGACAGCCCTCTCCAGCTCTGCTCCATTAATCCCTACATCTGTATCTGACACGACCGAACCAATGGTTTATACAGATGTTCTCTCAGATGTGCTCTCATCACTGGCGTCCTCAGTTGTACTGAATTACATGTACATGTGACCCGGGGCGGCACGGTGGCTTAGTGGTTGGCATGTTTCTTCTCTCAGCACTAGGGATTCCTGGTTCGAATCTCCATCTGGATGGAGTTTTCATGTTCTCCCCGTGTCCGTGTGGGTTTCCTCCAGGTTCTCCGGTTTCCTCCCACAGTCCAAAAACATGGATCAAGTCAATTGAGTTCTCCAAATTGCCCCATATAGAGTGTGTCTGTGTGAGTGAGTGTGTGTCCAGCGAGGGATTGGTGTCCTGTCCTGGGTGTATCTGCCCAGCACTCGAAACGTTCTCCCCTGGATGTGCATGGGGAACCCCCCCACCACTAGAGGATAAAGTGGAAGATGATGGATGGATGAATGAATTGCTTCAGTTTTGCACCTTGTATTTATCCTAATTATATTTTCTTGTGGCACGGTGGCTTAGTGGTTGGCATGTTCTCCTCTCAGGGATTCCCGGTTCCAATCCCCATCTGGGTGGAGTTTCCATGTTCTCCCCGTGTCCACGTGGGTTTCCTCCGGGTTCTCCGGTTTCCTCCCACAGTCCAAAAACATGGATCAAGTCAATTGAGTTCTCCAAATTGCCCCATATAGAGTGTGTCTGTATGAGTGAGTGTGTGTGATAGATTGGCGCCCTGTCCTGGGTGTATCTGCCCCCCCCGACCCTAATAGAGGATAAAGCGGGAGATAATGAATGAATGAATGGTGTGACCCTGTGCCTTTTGTGTTCTTTCTCAGGATTCTGAATCGCTGGACAGCTGCATCCAGAGCACACTTGCGGCGCTCTACCCACCGTTCGAGGCCACCGGGGGCACAGTGCTGTGCCAGGTGCTGGACGTGGTAGAGTCCTCTTACTGTGGAGACGGCCTGCGCTACCTGATCGAGTTCCTGGTGCCTTCCAAGCACATCCTCCAGAGCATCCAACAAGAAGCATGTGTGAGTGACCACCTGATGGTGAATTCCTCTTACCGTATTTTCCGGACTATAAGGCGCACCGAAAAGCCTAAAATCTTCCCAGAAATCGGACGTGCGCCTTATAATCCGGTGCGCCTTATACGTGTACTGAGCTCCAAATTCTATAAATGTATTGTTGTGCGACCGGGTGTTTTTATTTCCACACTTCACCGTCCCTGCTGATCTGTGACTCCATGCGCGCTCATCTCACAGACAACGTGAAGTGAAGAAAATTAATCGGGAGCTCGCCGTCATTCCGGGTGGATTAAATAAAGAACTCCGACCGCTGGACATTGGCGTAAACGGGGCGTTTAAAGTAAAGTCGCGGGCGGCGTGAGAGCGATGGATGATAGACGCGAACACACGTTTACTAAAACTCGGGAGGCGGCGGCGGGGCGAGTTACGCCACCGTCTGTGAATGGATTGTGGTGCCTGGGCTGAGGGTTCTGCTGTAACCGTCGTCCGAGCTTTCACGAAAGCCGGCATCATCGCCGAACGGCCGCCCGGAGACGAGACGGACTCGGACATCGATGAGAGGGAACACCGGAGTGCTCGATAGAGAACCTGCTTTTTAATTCAGACACAGAAGACGAGGACTTTGATGGATTTGTGGGAGAAGAGTGATTTAAAATAATGTGTGTTTTATAAAGTAGTGGAATAAACTTCAATTATAAATCAGCGTTCTGCATCCTTTACGTTTCTTGTAGATCGTATGTTTTATCAAGTGCCTTATAATACGCTGCCGTACAGAATAAGTACCGTATTTTCCGGACCATAAGGCGCACCGTACTATAAGGCGCAGTCTGAATTAGGGACTCTATTTCTGTACGGTATTTATTCTGTACGGCAGCGTATTATAAGGCACTCGCTAAAACATACGATCTACAAGAAAAGTAAAGGATGCAGAACGCTGATTTATATTCATTCATTTTCATTCATTATCTCCCGCTTTATCCTCTATTAGGGTCGCGATGGGGTTCCCCATGCCCATCCAAGTCTCGGGGCAGATACACCCAGGACAGGGCGCCAATACATCGCTGGGCTCACACTCACTCACACACACAGACACACTCTATATGGGGCAATTTGGAGAACTCAATTGACTCGATCCATGTTTTTGGACTGTGGGAGGAAACCGGAGAACCCGGAGGAAACCCACGCGGACACGGGGAGAACATGGAAACTCCACCCAGATGGGGATTCGAACCGGGAATCCCTAGTGCTGAGAGGAGAACATGCCAACCACTAAGCCACCGGTGATTTATAATTGAAGTTTATTCTACTACTTGATAAAACACACATTATTTTAATCTCTCTTCTCCCACAAATCCATCAAAGTCCTCGTCTTCTGTGTCTGAATTAAAAAGCTGGTTCTCTATCGAGCACTCCGGTGTTCCCTCTCATCGATGTCCGAGTCCGTCTCGTCTCCGGGCGGCCGTTCGGCGACGACGCCGGCTTTCCCGAAAGCTCGGACGACGGTCACAGCAGAAACCTCAGTCCAGGCGTCCACAATCCATTCACAGACGGTGGCGTAACTCGCCCCGCCGCCGCCTCCCGAGTTTTAGTAAACGTGTGTTCGCGTCTATCATCCATCGCTCCCACGCCGCCCGCAACTTTACTTTAAACGCCCCGTTTACACCAATGTCCAGCGGTCGCAGTTCTTTATTTAATCCTCCCAGAATGACGGCGAGCTCCCAATTAATTTTCTTCACTCGGCTTTTCACGAAATCACCCGGTCGCACAACAATACTTTTATAGAATTTGGAACTCGTACACGTATAAGGCGCACCGGATTATAAGGCGCACGTCCGATTTCTGGGAACATTTTCGGCTTTTAGTTGCGCCTTATAGTCCGGAAAATACGGTACCGTACAGAAATAGAGTCCGTAATTGAGACTGCGCCTTATACGTGGGTCAAATACAGAAATAGACCCCGTAATTCAGACTGCGCCTTATGATACGGTGCGCCTTATGGTCCGGAAAATACGCTACTCTGATGTTTGGATGTGAAATCCTGGTGCAGTGACACTCTTGCTTTCTTGGCGTCCGGTCGTGTAGTGTCATGCCTGGAATAACACAGCGGCGTGTCATGTTTGCTTAAAGAGCCTTTCCCTCCACTCTCAATTAGTCATCTGATGGGCGCAGCCGGAGCACAGGCATTCACACACCTCAGACAAAAGAGTGGAGGAGCCGCCGGGACCCGACGTTGTTGGTGGAGCTTATTGTTTTTGTTATTTAAGACGGCGGCCCACCAACACTTCAGCTATCGGGGTTTTTCCCAGACCGAATTCTTTCCCTTTCGCTCGTTCTCACCCAAACACGCAGACAGAATTTTATTTACTCTGCGCACATGGTGGCAACTGATATGACTGAATACCAGATATACCACCCACTTGACCCTGACCCGTCCCTGAACAGTTGTTGTGAACACCGTAGTGTGTTGTGAACATAACAGCACCTCATTTCTGAGTGGGATCTGTGTTTGCACCTTGTATTTTTGTTATTTTTGTGCTTTAAACATGTTTTGTTTTATAAAATGATATGTTGAGGCGCTGCCCAGCGATTGATTGGTGCTCTGTCCTGGGCGCCCAAGACGTTCTCCTCTGGATGGGCATGGGGAACCCCCCCCACGTCCCTAATATAGGATAAAGCGGAAGATAATGGATGGATGAATGAGTGTTGAGGGGCGGCACGGTGGCTTAGTGGTTAGCACGATGCTGGGGATTCACGGTTCGAATCCCAATCTGGGTGGAGTTTCCATGTTCTCCCCGTGTCCGTGTGGGTTTCCTCCGGGTTCTCCGGTTTCCTCCCACAGTCCAAAAACATGGACCCAGGTGAACTGAGTTCTCCAAATTGCCCTATATAGAGTGTGTCTGTGTGAGTGATTGTGTGCCCAGCGATGGATTGGCACCCTGTCCTGGGTGTATCTGCCCAGCGCCCGAAACGTTCTCTCCTGAATGGGCATGGGGAACCCCCCCTCCCGCCCACGGCCCTAATATAGGATGAAGCGGAACATAATGGATGGATGGATGAGTGTTGAGGGGCGGCACGGTGGCTTAGTGGTTAGCACGATGCTGGGGATTCACGGTTCGAATCCCAATCTGGGTGGAGTTTCCATGTTCTCCCCGTGTCCGTGTGGGTTTTCCTCCTTCAGACATTGAAACCAGATTGGCAAAAAGATCTTGATTGATGTTACAGCAGTTCAGCTGGTTCCTCCTGAACTGATTATCTTGAGATGTTCTCTCATGGGTGTCAGATAAAAAAAAAAAAGGTTTCCTTTGCATCAGATCTCTGTTACGGAAATCTTTTATAAATTGTTTCTGAACCTGCAGACTTGGTGGTATGTGGTATAGTATTAAAGTTAAAACACCAGCAGCCATGTTACGCCTGATGACATCACTTGATACGATCTTGAACACTGACGTAAATGTTTATCTCCCAAACTGATGGAAGTCAGTATAAATAATATGGAGGGTGGATTGCGACATGTTGGTTGGCATGTTCTCCTCTCAGCGCTAGGGATTCCCGGTTCGAATCCCAATCTGGGTGGAGTTTCCATGTTCTCCCCGTGTCCGCGTGGGTTTCCTTCGGGTTATCCAGTTTCCTCCCACAGTCCAAAAACATGGATCAAGTCAAATGAATTCTCCGAATTGCCCCATATAGAGTGTGTCTGTGTGAGTGAGTGTGTGCCCAGCGATGGATTGGCGCCCTGTCCTGGGTGTATCTGCCCAGCGCCCGAAACGTTCTCCACTGGATGGGGATGGGCACCCCCCCCCCCTTCATCGCTGTGTGCATTCTGCAGTTTTAATTACATCCATTCATCCAATATCTTGGGTTCCCCATGCCCATCCAGGGGAGAACATTTGGGCAGATACACTCAGGATAGGGCGCCAATCTATAACTGGACACACACTCACTCACTCACACAGACACACTGTATATGGGGCAATTTGGAGAACTCAATTGACTTGATCCATGTTTTTGGACTGTGGGAGGAAACCGGAGAACCCGGAGGAAACCCACGCGGACACGGGGAGAACATGGAAACTCCACCCAGATGGGGATTCGAACCGGGAATCCCTAGTGCTGAGAGGAGAACATGCCAACCACTAAGCCACCATGCCGCCCTATATAATACTATAATAATAATAAATTAATTCCATGAGCACAATTCAAAATAAACCATCGTTTCAGTATTTAAAATAAATTTCAGTTTAAAATGTTGTGAGCTCACCAGAGAAAGGGCGCAGGGGTGAGGGGGTGAGGGGGTTGGATGTTCTTATATGCCTCATGCCCTTTAGTTGCTCCAGCCACTGAAGCGGTGAAAGAATGGACCTCTGACCCCCGTCTGCTCTGATCGTACACGGACCATGGAAGCGTTTCTCATCACGCCGGCTTCACAGACGTGCACACACCTGTGGAGGAAGCGCTGCGAATTGTTCTGTGTGTGGTCATGCTGAAAGGTTGCCCTCCAACCCGAAACAGCCCCGCACTGGCTCATTTGGCTCTCCTTGTGTTTTAGGGTTATGGCTCTGTAGGGTTTTGAACCCTTTATTAAGTCCTGGTCCTGAATGATGGTTCCTGTTGGAAACACTCATGCGTTTGTCAACAATCGTGTTCAGCGTTCCAGAACCTGATTTTTTTTTTTTTTTTTTTTTTTTTTTTTTTTTTTTTTTTGTGTCTGTTTGAGAATCAGGTTTTACTTGTTTAAAGTCTGATTATGTTTCCGTGCAGACGCTCACTCTTTTAGATTATAATGTATTTTTTTAATTCACTGGGAATTTCTTCTTTAAAATTTAAATTTACAGTATTTTCTAGACCATAAGGTGCACCGTATTATAAGGCGCAGTCTGAATTACTAATAAATAATAATAAATAATAATAATAAATACATTTTCTTGAATCTTGAAAGGATGCATTCTATAAAAGCGTCATATACGTTCTCCTAATGTATTTATACTTTTTAAATATATAAAAAAAATTCATGTAGGTGTAGTTGATGGCCTATGGCAGCGTAGTCACAAACAACAGGAGGTATGAAGATGAACATCAGTATCCTGTTACTCAGCGATCAACGATCACTTTAAGAAAAAACAAACAGACTATATCGCTATATTTTTAACAAATTTGTTTAATTATGGGGCGGCACGGTGGCTTAGTGGTTGGCACGTTCACCTCTCAGCGCTAGGGATTCATTAATTCATTCATTATCTTCCGCTTTATCCTATAGTAGGGTCGCGGTGGGGTTCCCCATGCCCAGCCAGGGGAGAACGTTTCGGGCAGATACACCCAGGACAGGGCGCCAATCTATCGCTGGGCAATTATATTAAAATTAAATTAAATTTTTGCATTAAAATATATTGCAATTAAAATCTATACCTGTGTGTGTGTCTCTCTCTCTCTGTAGTTTCCATATTGCGGCTTCCTGTTCCGCCACGAGGGTTGGCCGCTGTGCGTCCATGAAAAGATCATAATCCAGTTGTCCTCTCTGGACAGGCGTGTTCTAAAGCCTGGTGATTTTTATCTGCAAGTTGCGGCGTCACCTAAAACCCCCCCACGCATCACTCTGAAGTGTCTCTCGGTGAGCGGGCAGCATGAGGACGAGCTGGAGATTTCGGAGCTAGCCTACGCCTCACTTTTCAGCATGGCCTGGCTGGACTCCATCAACCAGGAGAGAGCTGGAAATGGCCGAGCCCCCCTGGAGCACTGCCTTCTCGCGGCCGATAATGACATTTTCAGGGTTCCCTGGGAGGATGTGGTGCATCCCGAGTTCATCAGCAGATCTCCACAAGCCACGCACTCGGGCCTGGTGCACGGCAGGATGCAGGACTTGGGAGACGCCGAGGAACAGACACACAATTGCACGTCGGAGGCCAACCACAGGCTTTTGATTGACACCTCGATGGTTCCGTTAAACGATAAAGAGGAGCAGTTTACGGGAGTTCAGCTTCTCCCGGCTCTGGAACAGCGCAGTAAGAACAGCAGCGGGAGGAGCAGCGCTGCGGATGATTCCGAAGGCGAATACGTAGAACTGGCGGACATCACATTGCCGCGCTTGTCTCCTCAGAAGGGCTCTTTAACTCAGTCTATAAGTACAAACTATCGAAATCTCCACAAGTCTCAGACTATGGGGCCTCTGAGGGCCAAAGTTAATGCTTCGCAGGCTTCGGTGAAAAACGGCACATGCTCTCAAAGCGTGGTTTGTGCTATGCTGATTGAGGAAAACCTAAATGAGCCCTTTCGGCCGCACAGCCAGCGAAAGGAGGTGGTCGACGGCAATCTCGCCTCTGCGGAAGGTACGGCACACGCTGCCTGTTTGCCTGAGCATGTGCCTGAGAGCGAGTGTGTGTCTGAGCATTCAGATTGTGACAATGCAGCACTTTATGACTCAACAACAAACACAATGCATCCTGACACTGAAGCTGTAAATGAGATCCCTCAGTGCCAGATGCCTAATTTACTTGAGTGTCGCCCCAAACAACTTGCGGTGCAAGGCGTTAGTCCAGATGCGGAGGGTGAAACAAATAAGCGAGGAGTTGAAAGTAGGTTTGAAACAGACAGTAACTCGGGAGACGGTCTTCCACCAAATGCCGGGTCTCTTTCGTCCTCCGTTGCGTCTGAGTGGCAGAAGGATAATGGGGCGATTGACGCAATTGAAAAATGGGCTCCGTTGCACCCACCGAATGACGTAAATCGCAGTCGAACCCCGGAGACCCCACAGACCAGCCGTTCAGTGACATTGCAGAACCTAAACTTGGAGCCTGCTGTAGTAAAAAGACTCCCTGTCCCTCCGATGCTGAGGAGGGTAAGCCTGGGTCGGCCGCCCCCTTGGGAGAGCAGGTAGACTGGGCCATTGTCCCAGCAGAGTCTGTGGAGAGTCAAGTTACTGCCAGCCGTCCAGTTCAGGAGAGGACAGAGCTGTGTGAGGAAGTCATGGAGAGAAATGAGGAAACCGTAGAGCCAGAGATGAAGGTAGGGGGGGAGAAGCAAGTCAAGAGGGATTATGAGACAGAGGAAGAGTGTGTCAAAGAAAGTAATAATGGTACTGAGGGCAATTTGTGTGAGTCTGAGGCACAGGGCGTGGCGCTTGATGTGGTAGAGGAAGGGAAGACTCCTCAAACAGGTTTGGTTGATTCCACACCCCATTCTGGCACAACTGTTAGAACACCATCGGGTACCTCGTCGGGGACAAAAGAGACGCAAGAGCGTCATAACCAAGAGACAGACACGGGGCTCGCAGGGGTTGGGTCCAGGGGCACTGAGGATGCTGGGAAATTGGAATGCCCTCTGGTTGAGGCTGAGCAGGTAGTATGCACTGATCCTGAGGTTGAAACGGAGCCTGGGGTATTTACGGTTTTAACAAACATGCCAGTTACGAATGATGGCAGTCTGCCAGAACAAACTGGTATAAACAGTGACATGGACATGGAGGGTGAATTCAGTCCTGCTGTAGAAATGGAAGAGGAGCTAAACAAGAGCGAGGAGGACGGGATGAAGGATCCCAGGCTGCTGGATGAGATTACATCTTCTGGTAATGGTACGCAGCTGGATGCAGACATGGAGTCCCATCAGCAGCAAGGTAGTCTCCGATTTTTCCAGCCTTTATTACCTCTTATAACCTCTATAACCAAACTCCTCCCTGCTTATTGCTTTTGTCTCCTGTCCGTGTGCTCCGCCCTCGCTTCATCCTCTACCATCTGTCTGCTGGTCTGTCGTTTACAACCTTTTTTTTTCTCATGGGTGACTGGCTTCACCACTGCAGTTTCTCTGTTATCCATCCATCCATCCATCCATCCATTATCTTCCTTAATCCTCTACTAGGGTCGCGGGTGGGGGTTCCGGGAGAACGTTTGGGGCACTGGGCAGATACACCCAGGACAGTGCGTCAATCTATCGCTGGGCACACACAAACACACTCTATATGGGGCAACTTGAAGAATTCAATTGACCTTGATCCATGTTTTTGGACTGTGGGAGGAAACCGGAGAACCCGGAGGAAACCCACGTGGACACGGGGAGAACATGGAAACTCCACCCAGATGGGGATTCGAACCGGGAATCCCTAGTGCTGAGAGGAGAACATGCCAACCACTAAGCCACCGTGCCGCACCTGTAATAATCCATCCATCCATCCATCCATTATCTTCCGCTTTATCCTATATTAGGGTCGCGGGGGGGGTTCCCCATGCCCATCCAGGGGAGAACGTCTCGGGGGCTGGGCAGATACACCCAGGGCAGGGCGCCAATCTATCGCTGGGCACACACACACACACACAGACACACTCTATATGGGGCAATTTGGACAATGCAATTGATCTTGATCCATGTTTGTGGACTGTGGGAGGAAACCGGAGGACCCGGAGAAAACCCACGTCAACACAAGGAGAACATGGAAACTCCTCCTAGCGCTGAGAGGAGAACATGCCAACCACTAAGCCCGTTTCGCCGTTATATTAACTAATTAACATATTATTTTATTATGGTGATTAAGTTTATTATTCTGATTGTTTCAAGCCTGGTATACATCGGGTCACCATGAATAAAGAAGAAAGTGGTGGCAGCACCAACTCTGCATGGAAACTTCTCAGTCAGCCGCCTGAAAACAGCCTCCCAAATGCCCCTGCGTCACAAAGCTCCAGTTCTCTGCCATCACGGTTAGAAAGGAGTGGAAGCAGCCGGGGGCCTGTTTCTCCTTAAGCTAGGTTCTTTATGAGGACAAGCCTCATCGTAGGTCAAATTTCGGTCTCTAGACAGTTGTTTTGAGAAGCGATTTGACTGAACGTTGGCCAAATTGCTTTCTCGATGCTTTATGGAAATGAGGAGGGTTGCAGGAGCCGGGCCCCGTTCAGCATCATGTAATTTAATATCGTTCACACAGGATTAAACTTTATTGGTGAACAGTTATTGCCTTGTGCTGATGTCAGTAGATTTAGTGACCGTGTTTTCATTGGCCCGTGGTGTCTGCTCTGGTTAGGTCGACTGTTGTTTTGCTGATTAATTCTCTGATGGAGGGTAACCGACCGGATTAACTTCATCTGGGGGCAATAAAAAAGACATGAACTGGAACAGTAGTTTGTTTCCTTCTTTATGAGAAATGTAAAGTTTTCAGTGGGGCATCTGAATTTGTTTGGCCGTTTGGTATCGTTCAAGTCTGAAAGGTGAATAGAGGGTGTAGTTTAGGGTGGATGGGCTGCCGGTTGAATGGGGGTTGCATTGTTTTTGTGTAGGTTGTGGCGATTGTCTTTGTTTGTTGTGAGTGTCACAATTCTTTAATGTGGGTGATTTTTTAGTCACAGCTTTTAAACCAAAACTCTTTTATTTAATTTAATTAGAATCGGCAGTAAGGACATTTCTACTTATTAATAATTATTTGGTCATTTACATGTCATTGTCATCATATTTGACTAGTAGTTATTAAAATTGCCAACTGCTGAATTAAAAGATTGAGCTCTTGTACATTTTTTAATATATATTGTATATATATATATTCCATCCATCCATCCATCCATCCATCCATTATCTCCCGCTTTAACCTCTATTAGGGTCGCGGTGGGGTTCCCAATGCCCATACAGGGGAGAACGTTTCGGGCGCTGGGCAGATACACCCAGGACAGAGCGCCAATCCATCGCTGGGCACACACTCACTCACACAGACACACTCTATATGGGGCAATTTGGAGAACTCAATTGACTTGATCCATGTTTTTGGACTGTGGGAGGAAACCGGAGAACCCGAGGAAACCCACGCGGACACGGGGAGAACATGGAAACTCCACCCAGATGGGGATTGGAACCGGGAATCCCTGTGCTGAGAGGAGAACATGCCAACCACTAAGCCACCGTGCCACCACATTTCTACTTATTAATAATTATTTGGTCATTTACATGTCATTGTCATCATATTTGACTAGTAGTTATTAAAATTGCAACTGCTGAATTAAAAGATCTAAGGTTGAGCTTTTGAACATTTTTTAATATATATATATATAATCCATCCATCTTTTATCTTCTGCTTTATCCTCTATATGGTTCGCGGTGGGGTTCCCCATGCCCATCCAGGGGAGAACGTTTCGGGCGCTGGGCAAATACACCCAGGACAGGACGCCAGTCTATTGCTGGGCACACACTCACTCGCACAAACATGGGTCAATTTGGAGAACTCAATTGACCTTGATCCATGTCTTTGTACTGTGGGAGGAAACCGGAGAACCCGGAGGAAACCCACACGGACGCCCTTTAAATATGGCACTAAAACACAAATAAAAAAATTAATTTGAACACCCCACCAAAACCACCTTCCCCGTCTATAATGCCTTCACCGTCTGTAGTGTCACAATAAACAAGTGAGCTTCAGTACACTGAGTATCAATCTATAATGTTTTTAGTAATAATTAGGTTAATTTAGGTGTGCAGTAGGCGTCCCATTATTTTCAGCCAATAGCAGAAAAGAGCCGCACAGACTCCATGTCCCTGTGTGTACTATTCACTGTGCTTTAATGCATGTGTGTGGCTCCCAAAACATGTAAATCTCAATAACAGACCTAAACCATGAAACCTCCATCTGAGACGAAAGGAGAAGAAAAACCGAGAGAGGACAAATTCAGAGTGTCCCGAGATGAAGTTATGGCCCCAAGCTTTTGCCGAATTGCCCGTAAGACAGACAGGACAGAAATGTGAGCCTTCATTCTGCTCCACTTCACAGCACTTAATGTCTGAAGGTCTCTGCCAAAGCCTGAAGCTGTCGACTTTACTGGAGCTGATGGAAACGAGTCGAGAGGAACCGTAAGCCAAGCGGCCAAAGGCTGAAAGATTTCTCAAATTCTGTGCCACGGTATCACTAACATTTTATTATTCATTGGAATCCCGTCTCCTGAGCCTGACCTTCACCCCATCGGCTCTGATCCCTTGTCCGATCCGTGCCAGATTACGTCTCGGAACGATGTACGTCTGTTTTTCTTGTCGGTTTGCTTTATGAGCCTGATGCTTTATTCGGGGGAGTCTTTGCCATGTGTCATATTTTCCTCGGTGGAAATAGTTTGGGGTTTTGTGCTTTTTAAAAAGCTTTGAGGTGCTTTCAGAGATGTTGCAGGACTCGAGTTCTCGCTTGGTTGAACACTCCTCAAATGCCTTTGGGGTTCAGTGAGCAAAAGTCGTGTGAAGGGATTCCACCATCCAGCTGTGCATGATGAGGAACAGGACAGGGTTAATACCTTCCATCCATCCATTATCTACCGCTTTATCCTCTATTAGGGTCGCGGGGGGAGGGGGGGGTTCCCCATGCCCATCCAGGGGAGAACATTTTGGGCGCTGGGCAGATACACCCAGGACAGGACGCCAATCTATCACTGGGCACACACTCACTCACACAGACACCCTCTATATGGGGCAATTTGGAGAACTCAGTTGACTTGATCCATGTTTTTGGACTGTGGGAGGAAACCGGAGAACCCGGAGGAAACCCACGTGGACACGGGGAGGACATGGAAACTCCACCCAGATGGGTATTCGAACCGGGAATCCCTAGGGCTGAGAGGAGAACATGCCAACCACTAAGCCACCGTGAAGCCTGGGTTAATATGGGTTATGGTAATTTGGTTTAAATTGAGAGAGGTGACCGACCTGGTGGTGAAATAGGTCAGAGACACTTTTGCCTCATTCGTCTAGCTGGACTTGCTTCATACTTCTTCCGGGGTTAATGATCATGGTGCAGTAACCCCTGCCCCACCTCCTGTCAGAGCACTATGCTTAAAATATGTGTAAGCAGTGAGGGCTCAGTTGAAATCACATGACCGAGTCGAGGTCACTGCTGAAATCTGAGACGCCTCACGGCTCTCAAACTCAGCTAGTCAGTCGGGTTGTTTGAACTCTGGTTCTACAAACGAAAGGACACACGTTTAATAAGATTTAACCCTTTAACTTGCTGAAGGGAAGAGTGGAATTCAGTAGTGAGGCCTGTAATGTATGGCTCAGGGATGAGGTGGCCGGTGAGAGAGGTAGAAATGGCTAGGAATATTGTGATTCTTATTGTAAGTAGAGGGGTGGACAAGCCTAGGAATGGGTTTGTCAGAGGGACGGGATAGGAAGGACATTTTTGGAGACAATGTCATGACATTGCAGCGGTTTTTGGGAATATATAGAGGAGGAAGGATATTCATGTTGGCAGAAGGATGGAAACAACAGATGAAGTAGGAGGGTGTGGTAGCTTTGGGGTTGGGTTGTTGGGCTGTCAATCAGAAGGTTGGGGGTTCAAATCCCAGGTCCATGGAAGTTACCGTAGTGGGTCTTTGGGCAAGACTCTTAACCCTCATTGCTGACCCCAACCATGTTGGGATATCTGTAAGTCAGTTTGGGTGAAGGCGTCTGCTAAATAAAGGAGAGGAAAGCCAAAGGTTTATAGATGCGGTGAGGGAAGACATTCGGGGTGGATGGGGTGACGGACCACAAACGGGAACAGGAGAACATCTAAGGAACACTGAATCCGATGATATCCCATAATAACAAAAACATATTTGAATTCTTCTTTCCTGTTATCATTTTCATATTCTGTAATTTGTCCACATGGTTCAATGTTTACATTAGTGTTTTTATCCACATGACTTTTTATTGGGCTTAGTGGTTGGCATGTTCTCCTCTCAGCGCTAGGGATTCCCGGTTCGAATCCCCATCTGGGTGGAGTTTTCATCTTCTCCCCGTGTCCGCGTGGGTTTCCTCCGGGTTCTCCGGTTTCCTCCCACAGTCCAAAAACATGGATCAAGTCAATTGAGTTCTCCAAATTGCCCCATATAGAGTGTGTCTTTGTGAGTGAGTGTGTGTCCAGTGATAGATTGGCGCCCTGTCCTGGGTGTGTCTGCCCAGCGCCCGAAACGTTCTCCCCTGGATGGGCATGGGGAATGATGTATATATATATTTTTTTTGGCTTAGAGGTTAGCATGTTGGGGATTCCTGGTTCGAATCCCAATCTGGGTGGAGTTTCCATGTCCTCCCCGTGTCCGCGTGGGTTTCCTCCGGGTTGTCCGGTTTCCTCGCAAAGTCCAAAAACATGGATCAAGTCAATTGAGTTCTCCAAATTGCCCCATATAGAATGTGTAAGTAAGTGTGTCCAGCAATAGATTGGCGCCCTGTCCTGGGTGTGTCTGCCCAGCGCCTGGATGGGCATGGGGAACCCCCCCGCGACCATAATAGAGGATAAAGAGGAAGATAATAGGATGGATGATTTTCTAATGCACATGTGATTATATGTATAAGGCAGCATTGGTCTAATAACCACTATCCATCTTTCAGATCTAATCCAGACCGAGGAACCCTCACCGTGTCCTGCTTCAGAGAGTACAACCCTGACCGAGGCCTCACTCACAGAACAGACCTGCCAGGACCTTCTCCCAGCATCTCCTCTACCTGTGAGGACCCAACCTCGTTTAACCGAACTTCACAATATCAATCCTGACATCCTGAAGTCCGGAGTCCTCTGTCTGCCGGGTAAATAAAATGTGTTTCTAACAAACAGTTTTATTTAATAGTGCGTCGTTTGATTTGCACATGTCTCGTTTTTCTGCTATGTAACGGGCTGGCTTATTAAAACCTGACTTACTCACCAGGTAGGTTTAAGTTATCCTGAGCATAGGACATAATATCCAGCGCTCGGTGCGTCATGCTGAAGTGGCGACGCCATTCATTCATTCATTCATTATCTTCCACTTTATCCTCTATTAGGGTCGCAGTGGGGTTCCCCATGCCCATCCAGGGGAGAACGTTTTGGGCACTGGGCAGATACACCCAGGACAGGACGCCAATCTATCACTGGGCACACACTCACTCACACAGACACACTCTATATGGGGCAATTTAGAGAACTCCGTTGACTTGATCCATGTTTTTGGACTGTGGGAGGAAACTGGAGAACCCGGAGGAAACCCACGCAGACAGGGGGAGAACGTGGAAACGCCACCCAGATTGGGATTCGAACCGGGAATCCCTAGTGCTGAGAGGAGAACATGCCAACCACTAAGCCACCGTGCCGCCTGGCGACGCCATGTTAGAGCTAAATTTAATCCTTAAGTAATGTATGGACTTTATATAGCGTGCTTCATGTAATCGTTCTGACCTTTAGATCTGATCGGTTGGTTCAAAACTCGTTGTATTTTTGGTTTTTGATTGTCTCCTGGGTCGGTTTCTTGGTGCTTCACAGCGGAACGCTCACGGAACTCTCTCCATCACAAACAGACATGAGTTCGTCGTTTTTTTTCAGAATGAAAAGATTTTGGAAATACCGAGGCAGTGTCCGTGAACCGCCGCCCTGTTTAACTGCAGGCAAAGATCGACGTGCCGTCATTTGTTTTTTAAGCCACTTATCCTGATTAGCATCACGAGGAGTGCTGGAGCTTATCCCGGCATGCACTGAGCGAGACGAGTTAATGCCTCTGACGGGTTGCCAGTCCATCGGAATGCTGACACACAGACAGACGCAAGTCAAATCTCGGGGTAGTTCCGTGTTACCGGTTCACCTGCATGCATGTGGCAGTACAAACCCAAGCACACATGCAGGAGAACATGCAAATGCCACATGAGGACTTCCTTGCTTTGAAAAGAAGTGGCAACCACTGCACCACGACTGAAACGAGTGTTTAAGTGTCCATGTAGAACATTGTGTCCTGCAGCAGTGATTATTTGGTCATCCATCCATTATCTACCGCTTTATCCTCTACTAGGGTCGTGGGGGGGTTCCACATGCCCATCCAGGGGAGAACGTCTCGGGCGCTGGGCAGACACACCCAGGACAGGACACCAATCTATCTCTGGACACACACTTACTCACACAGACACACTCTATATGGGGCAATTTTGAGAATTCAATTGACCTGATCCATGTTTTTGGACTGTGGGAGGAAACCGGAGAACCCGGAGGAAACCCACATGGACACGGCGAGAACATGGAAACTCCACCCAGACTGGGATTCGAACCGGGAATCCCTAGCGCTGAGAGGAGAACATGCCAACCACTAAACCGCCCCACTTTTGGTAATCCATCCATTATCTTCCGCTTTATCCTCTACTAGGGTCGCGGTGGGGTTCCCCATGCCCATCCAGGGGAGAACGTCTCGGGCATCGGGCAGATACACCCAGGACAGGACGCCAATCTGTCGCTGGGCACACACTCACTCACACAGACACACTCTATATGGGGCAATTTGGAGAACTCAATTGACTTGATCCATATTTTTGGACTGTGGGAGAAAACCGGAGAACCCGGAGGAAACCCACATGGACACGGGGAGAACATGGAAACTCCACCCAGATGGGGATTCGAACCGGGAATCCCTAGCGCTGAGAGGAGAACGTGCCAACCACTAAGCCACTGTGCCGCCCCACTTTTGGTAATAAATACAATTTTTTTTTTTTTTCTATAGGAACACGAGACAAGGCAGGCCGCGCACTCGTCACCATGACGACCAGAAACACCGCCTGGCTGAACCCGGACTGTAACTGTAGGGAGCTGGCTCGCATCATGGCGTATTTCTACAGCATTCTCAGGTATTCCTGCGAGTCGGGATGAGAAAACGCTTCACTCCTTGGTTTTAATTTTTGATTTATGATCAGGATGATGTTCAAAACTTTAATTGCAGGAGGTAATTAATTACCGGGGTGTTCGTTTTGATCTTGCTGTGTGAGGGTGCGAGACTGATTTATGTGAGCTGTTAATTGCTTCCCTCTGTGTCTCTGATGCAGGCAGGACGTGAGGCTGCGGGGGCTGACGGTTTTAGTGGATGCCCGCAGGTGCTCACCCGTTCCTGCCCTTTTCAAAACCTTCAGCATGCTGCAGGTGAGAGTGTGTGATGTTTATTATTTCATTCCTCTCTGTCCTGCTGCCCTCACACACCCCGCCATGTCGGAGCACACTGATAATTAACTTTTACATCCTGCAGGCATCGAGATTTATAGAAGTGCAGACTTGTTTCCTAAATCCTTTGTTTGGTCTTTCATTAAAGTGTTACAGAGTGAAACCCCCAACGATGTTCCCTCTGTGACTGTTGCGCAAAGGACACAGTGCAGAATGTCCATCCATTCATTCATTATCTTCCGCTTTATCCTCTATTAGGGTCGTGGGGGGAGGGGGGGTTCCCCATGCCCATCCAGGGGAGAACGTCTCGGGCGCTGGGCAGATACACCAGGACAGGGCGCCAATCTATCGCTGGGCACACACTCACTCACACAGACACACTCTATATGGGGCAATTCGGAGAACTCATTTGACTTGATCCATGTTTTTGGACTGTAGAAAGAAACCGGAGAACCCGGAAGAAACCCACACGGACACAGGGAGAACATGGAAACTCCACCCAGATTGGGATTCGAACCGGGAATCCCTAGGGCTGAGAGGAGAACATGCCAACCACTAAGCCACTGTGCCGCCCTAGTTATTCATTCATTCATTCATTATCTTCCCCTTTATCCTCTATTAGGGTCGCGGGGGGGGGTTCCCCATGCCCATCCAGGGGAGAACGTTTCGGGCGCTGGGCAGATACACCCAGGACAGGGGGGCAATCTATCGCTGGGCACACACTCACTCACATAGACACACTCTATATGGGGCAATTTGGAGAACTCAATTGACTTGATCCATGTTTTTGGACTGGGGGAGGAAACCGGAGAACCCGGAGGAAACCCACGCGGACATGGGGAGAACATGGAAACTCCACCCAGATGGAGATTCGAACCGGGAATCCCTAGCGCTGAGAGGAGAACGTGCCAACCACTAAACCACCGTGCCGCCCTAGTTAAAATATTTTCTTCTTTAAAATTTTAATTTAAATTATAACTTTAAAATAACGGAGTAATCGGGGTCCGTGTCGCATAATTTCGTTCTCATCTCATGTACCATGTGATATTAATGATAATAAATAAATGTATTTATTACATTTTCTTGAATCTTGAAGATATATAAACTTATCTATACTAAGAAATGTATAAGGAATCGTGTGCGCGAGTGTTGATCATGATGACAAGGTGCCATTTTGTTTCATATTTTAATAAAGACTAGAAGCATGTCCACGGAGGAGCCCTCAGGGCTTTGGCATTAGGCCCCACTGTGGCTGCTTCAGATAACATCACCTTATTATAGTCTCTTTGAATTGACCTTGCAACCTCACCTTAGGCGTTTCTGTCCAACATACTTGTCGTTCTGCGTTTCTCAAAGTCGCGGGCTCACGGTCCTGCAGGTTGAGTCGAAACCTCAGTCAGTGTTTGATATGAGATGAATGCGTTATTGATCTGGAGTCATTGAAATGTAAATATCGGAAGAGATTTGTCGTGAATCGGTTTGTAGAATATGCAGATTTGCTTGCTGTGGAAACGAGGACTTGATATCTGCTCTCCTTAATTTATTCATTCATTCATTGTCTCCCGCTTTGTCCTATATTAGGGGGGGGGGTTCCCCATGCCCATCCAGGGGAGAACGTTTCAGGCGCTGGGCTGATAGACCCAGGACAGAGCGCCAATCCATCGCTGGGCACTCACTCACTCACACAGACACACTCTATATGGGGCAATTTTGAGAATTCAATTGACTTGATCCATGTTTTTGGACTGTGGGAGGAAACCGGAGAACCCGGAGGAAACCCACGCAGACACGGGGAGAACATGGAAACTCCACCCAGATGGGGATTCGAACCGGGAATCCCTAGTGCTGAGAGGAGAACATGCCAACCACTAAGCCACCGTGCCGCCCTAGTTATTCATTCATTCATTCATTATCTCCCGCTTTATCCTCTATTAGGGTCGCGGGGGGGGAGGGTTCCCCATGCCCATCCAGGGGAGAACGTCTCGGGCGCTGGGCAGATAGACCCAGGACAGGTCGCCAATCCATCGCTGGCCACACACTCACTCACACAGACACACTCTATATGGGGCAATTTTGAGAACTCAATTGACTTGATCCATGTTTTTGGACTGTGGGAGGAAACCGGAGAACCCGGAGGAAACCCACGCGGACACGGGGAGAACATGGAAACTCCACCCAGATGGGGATTCGAACCGGGAATCCCTAGTGCTGAGAGGAGAACGTGCCAACCACTAAACCACCGTGCCGCCCTCCTTCATTTAGTCACACTGAAGTCAGTTTATACAAAGTTGATTAAGAGGTTGTGTATGATTCAATATTGACTGTTTGCTTGGCAAATAAAAGGTGTGTGTTGTGTTCAGATGAGTGATGCATTCCCACCGGCTACCTTAAGCACTTATTAATGCTTTAGATAAAGGTTTGGAGGACTTGTCTGACATCATTAGCTCTGTTCTGTGCTTCTTGTGTTAATATAAAGTAAAGGCAGTTCATACTAGGAACAAATTGTAAATGGTGGTGATGGAGGACGTGTGCAGATCATAATAAAAGTTGTTTATATTGTCCATTCACTTATTTTTTCCAGCGTCCAGCCAAACTACCCACAGTTCTGAGTGTAGCCTGTTTACAGAAAATGACAGTAAATGTTTTGATATGTTTATATGTGTTTATGAAATCTATCTAACACAGCACCCAGGCTCTTATTTGCATTCATTTTCATCTGGAACTTCATGCAAATGAATGAAGGAATAGCAGGAAAGCTAGCAGTCGAAAGAGTTCGATACCAGGCGTGTCGCCGCTTTGGGTTACCTGAGTGCTTTAACACGGCTTTGTTTGCTTAGGTTTACTGGAGTTTCACCTGCGTTCTTGAGACACAGTGTTGCCCTTCCATCTTACACAGTAGACGTATTGTTTTTACAGTGTTGGGAAAACAAAGGGTTTCAGAAAGGTGAAGTCTCAAAAGCACTTGTGACTGTCAACCTGCAACAGCTTAACACAAACTGGGTGACAAAGTACAATAAAGGACGACTGAATACAAAATAAACTAACAGATACTTTATATATACTGTTAGTTTATATATGTATAATTATATATATATATTTATATATATATATATATATATACTATATATATATATATATATATATATATATATATATATATATATATATATATATATATATATATATATATATATGTGTGTGTGTGTGTGTGTGTGATATTCATTCATTCATTATCTCCCGCTTTATCCTCTATTAGGGTCGCGGTGGGGTTCTCCATGCCCGTCCAGGGGAGAACGTTCTCGGGCGCTGGGCAGATACACCCAGGACAGGGCGCCAATCCATCGCTGGGCACACACTCACTCACACAGACACACTCTATATGGGGCAATTTGGAGAACTCAATTGACTTGATCCATGTTTTTGGACTGTGGGAGGAAACCGGAGAACCCGGAGGAAACCCACGCGGACACGGGGAGAACATGGAAACTCCACCCAGATGGGGATTCGAACTGGGAATCCCTAGTGCTGAGAGGAGAACATGCCAACCACTAAGCCACCGTGCCGCCCTGATTAAAAGATCATTTTAATTTTGAGTTTGAAATGCTGTTTAAACAAATGGTTATGAGAATATATATATACATTTTCTCATAACCATTTGTAGGGACACACACTACCCTGTGCAAATAAATAAACTTGGTTTATGTGGCTTATTTTAAACTATTGTTTTTGGTTTTATAAATTTATAAATATATATATTTTTAGACTGTAAACTAATTGTGTCTTGTTAACAGTAAATCCTTAGATATTTATCATCTGAACGGTTTTAAAAAGTGTGTTTTATATCATGTGCCATTGTGTTTTGAATACAGGAGGATGTTCCGGGCTGCATTCACTCTGTCCTTGTGTTGTCTGATCGAGATCTGGCTTTGCGGACAGAGAAGCCAATCACAGTTCAGGTAACGAGAGTTTAAATACAACAGCCGTTTGTTTATGTGCTTCCACCTACTTTTTATTTAAAAAGCAGCATGATGAAACTATATGAATCAGAATCATTGTAAACTGAACTATGGAGTACATGAACACGGGTCGGACACGGCTGAATATAAAGCACAAGCGTGTATATAAATGTGTGTGAATAAATGTATTTAGTATTATATTAGATTTTTATTGTTGTGTATTTGTCAGGTGGAGCTGCTCAACTCTCTGAAGTCCCTCCATAAGTACATGGACGTTTCTCAGCTTCCCACCGAGTTCGACGGCACTTTTCATTTTTCCCATGACAGCTGGATCTGTTTCAGGCTGGTAAGATTACCAGCAGCGCTCCTCTCCTGGAGTTCATGTTCTTTTAATGTGTGCAGTTGAATCATGTGACCTTCAAAAGTAATTGCACTCAGAGGAAAATGTCCTCGTCAACTCATAACTCATTCTGTGAAACTTTTTTTCAGAGGGTTGAGCAGCTGACCAGTCATTGTGAGGATGCCAAAAATCTTTTACAAAGCACTATAAGCAGTCTGGAATCGAGTGTACTGCCCCCTACAGCAGAGGTGAAGTACCACACACTGCTCACACACGGCTCTCACTGATACTGTAATAAGTTCCACTGCAAACAATCAAAATACACACACACATTATATATATATATATATATAGGTGGCACAGTGGCTTAGTGGTTGGCACGTTCTCCTCTCAGCACTAGGGATTCCCGGTTCGAATCCCCATCTGGGTGGAGTTTCTATGTTCTCCCCGTGTCTGCGTGGGTTTCCTCCGGGTTCTCCGCTTTCCTCCCACAGTCCAAAAACATGGATCAAGTCAATTGAGTTCTCCAAATTGCCCCATATAGAGTGTGTCTGTGTGAGTGAGTGTGTGCCCAGCGATACATTGGCACCCTGTCCTGGGTCTATCTGCCCAGCGCCCGAGACGTTCTCCCCTGGATGGACATGGGGAACCCCACCGCGACCCTAATAGAGGATAAAGCGGAAGATAATGAATGAATAAAAAAAAAAATATATATATATATATATATAAAGGGCGGCACGGTGGTTTAGTGGTTGGCACGTTCTCCTCTCAGTGCTATGGATTCCCGGTTCGAATCCCCATCTGGGTGTAGTTTCCATGTTCTCCCTGTGTCCGCGTGGGTTTCCTCCGGGTTCTCCGGTTTTCTCCCACAGTCCAAAAACAAGTCAATTTGAGTTCTCCAACTTGCCCCATATAGAGTGTGTCTGTGTGAGTCAGTGTGTGTCCAGCGATGGATTGGCGCCCTGTCCTGGGTGTATCTGCCCAGCGCCCGAGACGTTCTCCCCTGGATGGGCATGGGGAACCCCCCCTCCCGACCATAATAGAGGATTAAGCAGAAGATAATGGATGGATGTTGGAAAGGATCCCAGAAACTAAAATACTTTGCTTCTTGGAAGCCATTCGAATAAAGACAGTGATTTAAGTCGCTCAGAAAACTTAGCAATGCCATAATACAGCCAATATGCTGCTGGATGGCACTGAACACACCAACAAACAAAGAATGACTATGAAATGTACAATCATAAGTTTGTCTGCAGACAGCAGTTTTTCTGACTGCTGGTTTTAATAGAATGAGGACTCTGAATGTTCACATCTGTTTTAGCAGAACCGTGTTTTTATCTCCATAATGATTCATGTCTTTTCAGACCAACCATCAACACACAGACCTCTGCTGTACTCACAACATGCTCGCTCTCTCTCGCTCTCTCTCCCTCTCTCTCTCTCTCTCTCTCTCTCTCTCTCTCTCTCTCTCTCTCTCTCTCTCACTCTCTCTCTCGCTCTCTCTCTCTCTCTCTCTCTCTCTCTCTCTCTCTCTCTCACTCTCTCTCTCGCTCTCGCTCTCTCTCTCTCTCACTCTCGCTCTCTCTCACACTCTCTCTCTCTCACACTCTCTCTCTCTCTCTCTCTCTCTCTCTCTCTCGCTTTCTCTCTCTCACTCTCTCTCTCTCTCTCTCTCTCTCTCGCTTTCTCACTCTCGCTCTCGCTCTCTCTCTCACACTATCTCTCTCTCTCTCTCTCTCTCTCTCTCTCTCATGCAGTTCCACATGCACACACAGATGTCAGCTCCTGCTCGCACATCAGCATACACTCACACAAATCCAGTACACATGCAGACCAGGACTGATTTCCTGTCTTTATTTGGATTAAGTGGTTTCTATTTTGGACCACATACTCCATGATCTCCATTTTATTTCATTTATAATAATTTAACTGTCAGAAACAGAGTCAGGATCCAGAACAAAATATGATGTGACCCCTTAGTGACCTTGCATCTCTTTTTAGTGAACACCAACGCAGAGAGACGTGATAACCACACGTGGAAAGGCTGAATAAATTAATCATATCATTATCTCCAGCGGCACGCTGGCTTAGTGGTTGGCATGTTCTCCTCTCAGCACTTTGGATTCCCGGTTCGAATCCCCATCTGGGTGGAGTTTCCATGTTGCCCCATATAGAGTGTGTCTGTTTGAGTGAGTGTGTGCCCAGCGATGGATTGGCGCCCTGTCCTGGGTGTATCTGCCCAGCGCCCGAGATGTTCTCCCCTGGATGGGCATAGGGAACCCCCCCGCCACCCTAATAGAGGATAAAGCAAAAGATAATGGATGGATGGATCATTATCTCCTGCTTAATCCTATATTAGGGGGGTTCTTCATGCCCGTCCAGGGAAAAACGTTTTGGGCACTGGGCAAATACACCCAGGACAGGGCACCAAACACTGGGCACACACTCACTCACTAACACACACTATACAGGGGCAATCTTTAGCAATTTGCAGCAGCCACTTTACCTTGAATCCATGTTTATGGACTGTGGGAAGAACCTAGAGGAAACCCATAGAGACGCATGGGAGAACATGGAAACTCCCAAATCGGGATTTGAACCTGGATTCCCAGTGCATGACCGAATTTAATAATCTCTTCCCTTTACTTTCCCTTTAATTGCTGTGTAAATGTATTAAATGCCATTACTGTTCCCTTACAATGTTATTTTTTTTTTAATTCTTTCTTATTATTAATTAAACAAAGCCGATATCAGACACTAAATACTACTGTACTTTCACGAATAGAGGTTTGAAGACAATTAAAATCAGTATTTTATTTATTATTTTATTATTATTTATTTATTATTTATTATTATTATTATTATTTATTCTAGTTTATAGTAACTAGAAATGAGCAGGACCTCTGAGTGTGCTGCTGTATATTATCAAAAAATGACGTGTCTGTGTTTTCGGGGTTTTATGGTGCATTCTGGTAAAGTAGTGAGACAGGCCTTTAACGATTTGACCCCTGCCACTCAGGGTAGGTCAGTGAAGGACGCCTGTTCTCCATCGGGA
>JAFMOC010000349.1:25000-40000 GCA_019802505.1 Corydoras sp. C115 | reverse complement strand
CTTTAAGCCACCCTGTCCTCATTCTAACTCACACCAGGCTTGTATGGTTGTCTCTGTATCTGTAGAGATGCCATCGACACTGTGGGCAGTCTGTACGACCAAGTGGACGAGTTGGTTCACAGGCTGGTGATGCTGTCCAACAAGTGCACTCAGGAACTGGAATTTGTCATGGACTTTAAAAATCTGGAGGACGGATTCAGGGAGGTAAGGCTTTATGATTCGGGTTATGATCAGGATGCTGTAGTTATTTGATTAGTTTCACTGCAGGTTGCCAGAAGTTTGAACACATCTAACTGTTAATGTTGTATGCATTTAAATCGAAGATCAAATATATAAGAAAGTTTCATCTGACATCATGATCAATGTCTAAGCTGATTAAAAGATCCATCCATCCATTATCTTCCACTTTATCCTATATTAGGGTCATGGGGGGGGGTTCCCCATGCCATTCCAGGGGAGAACATTTCGGGCGCTGGGCAGATACATCCAGCACAGGGCTGGGCTCACACTCACTCACACAAACACACTCTATATGGGGCAATTTGGAGAATTCAATTGACTTGATCCATAATTTTGGATTGTGGGAGGAAACCGGAGAACCCGGAGGAAACCCACGCGGACACGGGGAGAACATGGAAACTCCACCCAGATAGGGATTCGAACCGGGAATCCCTAGTGCTGAGAGGAGAACATGCCAACCACTAAGCCACCGTGCCACCCTGATTAAAAGATCATTTTAATTTTGAGTTTGAAGTGCTGTTTAAACAAATGGTCCTTTAATAACAACATGCTTTGAATTCGATTAAGAAAATGATGTAAAACTGTCTATAATGTGGGTGGCATGGTGGCTTAGTGGTTGGCATGTTCTCCTCTCAGCACTAGGGATTCCCGGTTCGAATCCCAATCTGGGTGTTTCCATGTTTCTCCCCGTGTCCGCGTGGGTTTCCTCCAGGTTCTCCGGTTTCCTCCCACAGTCCAAAAACATGGATCAAGTCATCGAGTGGATCAATGGATCGAGTTCTCCAAATTGCCCCATATAGAGTGTGTCTGTGTGAGTGAGTGTGTGTTGAGCAATATATATTGGCGCCCTGTCCTGGGTGTATCTGCCCAGCGCCCGTGACATACTCCCCTGGATGGGCATGGGGAACCCCCCCGCGACCCTAATAGAGGATAAAGCGGAAGATAATGGATGGATGTCTATAATGTTTCTATAACATAACGATCATCTTAAAAATCCTGCCCTTATAGAATGGCTTTTATTGTTATCTTCGGGAATCAAGGAATAAATGTTTGTGTGATTATAAATGAAAAATAATGCTACATGTGTGTTTTACCTCACTTAGGTCAGTCAGTGGATTGATGCGGTTGGGGAGAAGAGACTACAGACCTTGGTGGAGCTGGAGGACTCTCTGGAGCAGCTACGAAGCAAACAAGAAGATTTTAAAGACTTTTACGTTGCTGCTTACGTACGTCGATGTCGCAGTCGCACAACACAATCACTGACCTTCTGATAAAGAATCTGAATAAATAAATAAATGAATGAATTGTGTGATGACACACATCAGGATCAGATTTATTGGCCAAGCATGTTCTACAACACTAAGAAAGTGGTGGTGTCTTAGATCTCTCTAGACTATACATTATACAATATATATTATACACGAATAAAATATACAATAAACAGATCTATAATACAATATAGGGCGGCTGGATGGATGGAAGGTGTTAACCCTGTCCTGTTCCTCATCAGGGTGGCACAGTGGCTTAGTGGTTGGCACGTTCGCCTCTCAGCACTAGGGATTCCCGGTTCAAATCCCCATCTGGGTGGAGTTTCCATGTTCTCCCCGTGTCCGCGTGGGTTTCCTCCGGGTTCTCCGGTTTCCTCCCACAGTCCAAAAACATGGACCAAGTCAATTGAGTTCTCCAAATTGCCCCATATAGAGTGTGCCTGTTTGAGTGAGTGTGTGCCCAGCGATAGATTGGCGCCCTGTCCTGGGTGTATTTGCCCAGCGTCCGAAACGTTCTCCCCTGAATGGGCATGGGGAACCCCCCCACGACCCTAATAGAGGATAAAGTGGAAGATAGTGAATGAATGAATAATACAATATACAGACAACCACTATGCAATAATCAACATACATACAATATACACTTGTGCAATGTTTAAAAAAACATTGGTGTATTGTGCACTTAAGGTGCAGTAACTGACCACCTAAGTATTTACATAATAAAAACCCTGACAGTCTTTTTGTTTCGATTTGCCTGTGGACAATTTGGTGCAAATGGCATTGAGAATCTCACTTTTGTCTTCATGTACCAACTACTCTTGAGATGGTGCTGGTTCTAGTAGTTCTTTTTAACCAGGTAACTTACTGTAGTGTCCAAGGAACTAAATAATTGCAGTTCAGTTTAATATACATTTGATTTTTATAGTTGAGTAAAAGTATCTAACATCAATGTATAAGTTTGTTGTATGTACAGGTGCATGTAAAACCAATCGGTATCTGCTCTCTGGTTATCTGCAGGAACACTGTAAGAATGGAGAAGCTCTTTTGAAACGTTTGGATAGATGGGAGGACGTGTCTTCGGCTGAGCTGCAGGTGTATGAGGTCAAGGTTCATGCCTTTTGGGTTCACCTGCACGGCTTCTCCCAGAGAGTAGAGGACACGAAGGAGAAAATCGACAAGACGGTTCAACTCTATGAGTTCTTCGATAAGGTGAGATGAGCCTGGCTTAATAAAGATTCGTAAGTTAATTCAGGACGTACTGTCACTTTTGCTTCTTGGAAAACCTCCATCCATCCATCATCTTCCACTTTATCCTCTATTAGGGTCGTGGGGGGGTGGGGGGGTTCCCCATGCCCATCCAGGGGAGAGTGTTTCGGGCGCTGGGCAGATACAACCAGGACAGGAGGCCAGTCTATCGCTGGGCACACACTCACTCACACAGACACACTCTATATGGGGCAATTTGGAGCCTTCAATTGACTTGATCCATGTTTTTGGACTGTGGGAGGAAACCGGAGAACCCGGAGGAAACCCACGAGGACATGTGGAGAACATGGAAACTCCACCCAGATGGGGATTCGAACCGGGAATCCCTAGTGCTGAGAGGAGAACATGCCAACCACTAAACCACCGTGCCACCCCTTTTTGGAAAACCTAAATCTTATATTTAATTTGCTCAATAAATTAGTAAATAGGTGGCACGGTGGCTTAGTGGTTGGCATGTTCTCCTCTCAGCACTAGGGATTCCTGGTTCGAATCCCCATCTGGGTGGAGTTTCCTCCCACAGTCCAAAAACATGGATCAAGTCAATTGAGTTCTCCAAATTGCCCCATATAGAGTGTGTCTGTGTGAGTGAGTGTGTGCCCAGTGATAGATTGGCACCCTGTCCTGGGTGTATCTGCCCAGCGCCCGAAACGTTCTCCCCTGGATGGGCATGGGGAACCCCACCGCGACCCTAATAGAGGATAAAGTGGAAGATAATGGATGAATGAACATTATTTGTTCATATAGAGCTTAGGTGAAGCGGCAGTGGCAAGAAAAACCCGATGGCGTTGTTTTTTATGGAACAGACCTTCCTGTGTGAGCTTTCTGGTGCATGCTGGGTTTTGTTGTTCGCAGCAGAGACAGCTGTCCTACTGATGTGCTCAATCATTAGCATAATCAGAGCTCCTTCCCCTCCTTGTTTCCTCTCCTTTACATTGTTCCTCTGTCTTGTTCTTGTTCTCTCCTGCCATCTGTTGGCGTATTGACCCACTTTATTTCTTTTTTTAATTCATTTTTGTATTTAAAATCCCTCTTGGACCCAGAGTGCCTAATATGGACGTAACCCACATGGTGCCGAGTGCAAAGTAATGAAGCGACCACGGTGTTTTATTAAACTGGGATGTCGTGCTTGTCGGATTTGGTTGCTGATTCATTGATCTGTTCAGTAGGTGGTGTATATATATAAAGTGAGTAGAGAACCATTCAGAACACAGAACCATTCAGTCCTTTTGTTAAATCAGCTTTTATTTTAATACCAGAAGCTTTTGTATGTGGGCGGCACGCTGGCTTAGTGGTTGGCATGTTCTCCTCTCAGCACTAGGGATTCCCGGTTTGAATCCCCATCTGGGTGGAGTTTCCATGTTCTCCCCGTGTCCGCGTGGGTTTCCTCCGAGTTCTCCGGTTTCCTCCCACAGTCCAAAAACATGGATCAAGTCAATTGAGTTCTCCAAATTGCCCCATATAGAGTGAGTGTGTGCCCAGCGATAGATTGGCACCCTGTCCTGGGTGTATCTTCCCAGTGCCCGAGACGTTCTCCCCTGGATGGGCATGGGATCCCCCCCCCGGCCCCCCGCGACCCTAATAGAGTATAAAGCGGAAGATAATGAATGAATGAATAATATAATGTAATATAATGTGGGCAGCATGGTGGTTTAGTGGTTGGCATGTTCTCCTCTCAGCACTAGGGATTCCCGGTTCGAATCCCCATCTGGGTGGAGTTTCCATGTTCTCCCCGTGTCCGCGTTGGTTTCCTCCGGGTTCTCCGTTTTCCTCCCACGGTCCAAAAACATGGATCAAGTCAATTGAGTTCTCCAAATTGCCCCATATAGAGTGTGTCTGTGTGAGTGAGTGTGTGCCCAGCGATAGATTGGCGTCCTGTCCTGGGTGTATCTGCCCAGCGCCCGCGCGACCCTAATATAGGATAAAGCGGAAGATAATGGATGATTGAAAATCTGTTGTATGATTATGTTGATATGGCAGTTCTTCATTCTGTATTCATCCAGCAGTACAATACTTTTTAAAGGCTCCCTTTATTCGAATAAGTCTTGGGTATGAACAGCTGATTTTATAGTCTGCATCCTGTTCGGATTAAACATGAAATGGCATCCTGGGTTCAGCGTGTGTGCAGAACAAAAGTGGCTCCGAACGAACACTTGCGTGTGCAAAGTCACGGCGTCCTGTCCCAGTTGTTCATTCGTCTCCGGTGACATGCACCCAGCCCACAGTCAGAATGCTTGTGTTTACATCCGCTGCTTAGCAACCGGGCCAGGCTGCGAGGATGAGACGGATCGCTGTCACCGTAAACAATGTGAGAGATGACAGCTATGCAGATCCTTCTCACCACCCCGGGTCACGCGCCCGCCGAGATTCTCCTGACTTCAGAGTGTTTGGAGGGCGGGAAGAAGAGCATCGTGGGTAACATAAGTCTATCCATATGGTTTTCGAATTTTCTACAAATAGTACAAGGATTTGGGCGGCACGGTGGCTTAGTGGTTGGCACGTTCGCCTCTCAGCGATTCCCGGTTTGAATCCCCATCTGGGTGGAGTTTCCATGTCCTCCCTGTGTCCGTGTGGGTTTCCTCTGGGTTCTCCGGTTTCCTCCCACAGTCCAAAAACATGGATCGAGTCAATTGAGTTCTTCAAATTGCCCCATATAGAGAGTGTCTGTTTGAGTGAGTGTGTGTCCAGAGATAGATTGGCGCCCTGTCCTGGGGGTATCTGCCCAGCGCCTGAAACGTTCTCCCCTGGATGGGCATGGGGAACCCCCCCGCGACCCTAATAGAGGATAAAGCGGAAGATGAATGAATAATATAATGTAATATAATGTGGGCAGCATGGTGGCTTAGTGGTTGGCAAGTTCTCCTCTCAGCGCTAGGGATTCCCGGTTCGAATCCCCATCTGGGTGGAGTTTCCACGTTCTCCCCGTGTCCGCGTGGGTTTCCTCCGGGTTCTCCGGTTTCCTCCCACAGTCCAAAAACATGGATCAAGTCAATTGAATTCTCCAAATTGCCCCATATAGAGTGTGCCTGTGTGAGTGAGTGTGTGCCCAGCGATGGATTGGCGCCCTGTCCTGGGTGTATCTGCCCAGCGCCCGAAACGTTCTCCCCTGGATGGGCATGGGGAACCCCACAGCGACCCTAATAGAGGATAAAGCGGAAGATGAATGAATGAATAGTACAAGGAGTCCAACTAGCACACACTCTGCAAACCGAGACCTTCAGCGTTTGCACACATGGACATCTATACAGCACATGAGCCGTCATGATGTATAAATCAGACCCGTCTGGCTGCAGTCAGGCTTGCAGAAGCCCAGTGACGCGTAGCGAGTGACGAACCCCCTGTATTGACACTTGCCTGCGACGTCCCTGAAGGTCTTACATGAGTGATCAATGTATAAAGTGACAGGCGAGTGAAAGGGCAGCAGACGCCCCCCTTTGTAAGGCTCATATTAAGATTATGGTTGTACACTGTCTTCACTTGCCGGAGGCAGTGGGCTGTGTATGAGGTTTTTGCATCTGTGTGTGTGTGTGTGTGTGTGTGTGTGTGTGTGTGTTCATGTTTGCACACGTGGTTAGGGTGGTTAAGCAGACGGGATCCAGATGGTAAGTGTATGAACGGAGACAGAAAGGAGAATCACAGCAATTATTTAACTCTCATTTGATGATGGGACAAAAGGAAGAGTGACGGGTTTGTCCGATTCAGACGAGAACGGAGACGATGACGTGAAATGGGACTGACGTCGACGGCAGACAAGCGAAATGCAAAACCTGATGAAATACATACGGTCCCACATACACTGTTATCTAGCAACATTAGAGGAGTTTAATGAATAAACTGGATAACCGAAGATCCGAATCGGAATACTTTATTATTTATTATTTATTATTTATTTTATTTTAATTATTAATACTTTATCAAGAAAGGCGACACGCTGGCTTAGTGGTTGGCACGGTCGCCTCTCAGCGCTAGGGATTCCCGGTTCGAATCCCAATCTGGGTGGAGTTTCCATGTTCTCCCCGTGTCCGCGTGGGTTTCCTCCGGGTTCTCAGGTTTCCTCCCACAATCCAAAAACATGGATCAAGTCAATTGAATTGTCCAAATTACCCCATATAGAGTGTGTCTGTGTGAGTGAGTGTGTGCCCAGCGATGGATTGGCGCCCTGTCCTGGGTGTATCTGCCCAGCGCCCGAAACGTTCTCCCCTGGATGGGCATGGGGAACCCCCCCCTCCCCCGCGACCCCAATATAGGATAAAGCGGAAGATAATGGATGGATGGACTTACAAGTAGGGCGGCACGGTGGCTTAGTGGTTAGCATGTTCTCCTCTCAGCACTAGGGATTCCCGATTCAATTCCCAATCTGGGTGGAGTTTCCATGTTCCTCCGGGTTCTCCGGTTTCCTCCCACAGTCCAAAAACATGGATCAGGTCAATTGAGTTCTCCAAATTGCCCCATATAGAGTGTGTCTGTGTGAGTGAGTGTGTGCCCAGCGATGGATTGGCGCCCTGTCCTGGGTGTATCTGCCTAGCGCCCGAAACGTTCTACCGTGGATGGGCATGGGGAACCCCCCTCCCCCGCGACCTTAATATAGGATAAAGCGGAAGATAATGAATGAATGAATGAATAAATGAATTTCTAGTCGTAAATAAGATCTTTTTTTTTTTTATTTATTTTTTTTTTTTTTATATATTCCTTTAGATTTTGGATAAGTAGCATCGAGCAAAGTCAGCAAAGTTTCTATACAGTTTACAAATCCAGATAAAGCTCATAAATTGCACCTTTCTGTCATGCGACTGATTACATACAGAATGAGTATTGACGCTTCTGCTGTTTACCGAAAGGATTTGTTTGTCTTCTGTTTATAAGTAACTGGCTTTTCAAAGGCAGGACTCGCGCTGATGAATGAACTTCTGTCCCATCTCGAGTTAAAGGCGTTGTGACATCTGTGCTTATGCCATATGGTGACTGATGATATCTTTGAGTGCAAACGGCGATATCATGAGTGTGAGGCAATCTGTGAGAGGTGCATTATCGATCAGGTTATTGATACACCGCGTCTCTGAGGGGTACACACTTTCCACACCAACCTTCTGCCTCGCTTCCTCGCCTCGTCCCTGACATCACCGTACATTAGCATCTCAAAGCGTGAGCGGACTGCCTACTGACAAATCAGCATAGCTGAAACCTAGTGAAGAGTGGCACATGCTGCCTGTTTACCATGTACTGGATGGAACCTGAATATTAATTGGGCTGGCGGTCCTGCAGGACGCCCCCTAATGGACTCACATATAATTCTCCAGTTGTTAGGGTTTTTCCATTTGTTTAGTATCTGGACATGGCTGTCCTACACTGTTTTTGCTGCCTGGCCGCTCAAGGAGGATGAGTCCCCCACTGAGTCTTGGTCCTCCCAAGGTTTCATCCTTAATAACAACATAACAGGGAGTTTTTTCTTGCCACTGTCGCTTCGGCTTGCTCTTTGGGGGTTTAAAGACTTTTCATTCTGTAATGCTGCTTTGTGACGATGTACTGTTGTAAAAGGCACTATATAAATAAATTACTTGACTTGACTTGTACACACACACACTCAGATGTTCTCAATAACAAACTTTTTACCCTCTCTTCAGTTATCTACCTGGCCACCACGCCCTCACTCTAAGTACATTGAGGTCTAATAATTCCTTAAACTACCTAAACTACTATTAATTCCTTTACAAATGTTTTACAGTCCCACAGAAACATCACTGATACATTACATTTACATTACATTTGGTCATTTATTGGACGCTTTTATCCAAAGCGACTCACAAGGTGAGCACAGGGTTAATCCCAACACCACTGGAGCAATGAGGGTTAAGGGTCTTGCTCAAGGACCCACATTGGTAACTTCAGTGGACCTGGGATTTGAACCCCCAACCTTCAGATTGATAGCCCAACACCCTAACCACTCAGCTACCGTGCCCTTACATTTTATGAAACGGATATTTTGCATTAAGTCGATTCATATTCACCACATGATCGTCTATTAACCACCCCACGGTGCAAGTGTGTGAGGGGTCTTTAGTCGTGTGGGCTGTTTGCGTGTATGTGCAGTAAATACCATGCAGGTCGCAGTGTTTGGCCCTAAGTTAGTCCATTCATCACTGTTTTAGATCCTGCACTCAGGGTTCACAGGGGCCAGGTAGCACCCTGGTGCCAGTTTAGCGAGCTTACCTCTCTTACATTTCTCGTGCCCTTATTTTTCCTTCTCTCCCCTATTCATTCTCCTTTGCTCTATCTGATGTGGGCCTTTGTAGTGCTGGCAAAAAGAAACTCATTTCCTTCATCCTCCCCTTCGCTCTCCCTCTCTCTCCCTCTCTCTCTCTCTCTCTCTCTCTCTCTCTCTCTCTCTCTCTGTCTGTTGCTGGGGTGGCCCATCTGGTATTTAGACTAGCATTTGCCTGTGAATAGGGTGGAGGTGGGGAGAGGAGGGGAGTGGGCGCCAGTGGCCCTCTCATGCAGTTAGGCCGTCACTCAGAAAGAAAGCAAGGAGAGAACAGAGGGAGAAGGATGACTGCCGCTTCTCCCCGTTCGAAACATGGAACTAGTAGCAGTTTACTTGGGCAGGAATTTGGATATACCCCTGGAGAGGTAGGACTATAACCACGAAGTGTGTCTGTTGTAATAAACAGCTCTGCTTTCGGTACAGTAGTAACTTTTTTCAATTCATTTGTGCTTTTATTAAAAACCATCTCTGATTAACTTTCCTAATATCATTCTGCTGAAAGACTTAACATTGCATTTCCTCCTGATTTAAATGACGCTTCGAGACTTTTAATAGATGGTTTATTAAGTTTACTCTTATCTTGCTCTACTCCTGTGCTCTGCCTTTTTTTTTTTTAGGGTTTTATTAAAAAGTCAGGTACTTTATACAGTTATTTTGTGCAAGTACTAATTGCTTTCTTATAATTGAGCTATGAAATTAAAGCCAACCTCATTTTTCCAGGTAACAGTCATTAAGTTTGAAGTCTTATCACCGGGGTAAAGAGGTATTAGGTTTAAAGGTGTTATTAGCTCAGTTGCAGTTCCCAGATCGTTATTTAACCCTGGGGTTTGGTTTACACCAGTTACAATACAAACGACTGAAGAGTAATGAAGAGGGTCATATGACGGTGTGAACATTACGATGGCTTGAGGACTGAGCTCGGAGTTTTATCAGGTTTCCATTGTGGTTGCTTATGTGTTGTATTCTGAAGCTGTTGTAGTGCACTGTGTAGTTCTCGATGGTTTAAGTTATAGATATTATCAATGCTAAATAAGAAATGACAGATAAAAAGATGGAACGTAGACATTTAATAAACGCACGGACAATAAAAGTTGATTTGCTGTTAGATCCATTTAGCTAATATTCAATTTATTTATTTACTGTATTGGTAGTTTCACCAAGGCGGCACGGTGGTTTAGTGGTTAGCATGTTCTCCTCTCAGCGCTAGGGATTCCCGGTTCGAATCCCCATCTGGGTGGAGTTTCCATGTTCTCCCCGTGTCCGCGTGGGTTTCCTCCGGGTTCTCCGGTTTCCTCCCACAGTCCAGAAACATGGATCAAGTCAATTGAGTTCTCCAAATTGCCCCAAATTCTGTGTGTGTGTGCCCAGCGATAGATTGGCGCCCTGTCCTGGGTGTATCTGCCCAGCGCCCGAGACGTTCTCCCCTGGATGGGCATGGGGAACCCCACCGCGACCCTAATAGAGGATAAAGCGGAAGATAATGGATGAATGAACAGTTTCACCATGTTTACTTTAAAAACAGTCATTTCATTGTGTGAGTTTTAATATTATAATACGAGTTAACAAGTGTGTGTGTGTGTGTGTGTGTGTCAGTCGTGTCAATAAATAATAATAAATAAATACGTAGACTTTAGGAATTACATTTTATAGAGTTGTATGTATGTATACAACTAATGTAATTTATAGAGTTTAGGTTTTTATGAGGAAGGTCACAAAGCCTTTTCTTAAAGTTTAGAAACTATTCAATCAGGGGGCAATTAGTATATCAAATGTATCTATTGCAATATGTATAGTGGAATACCTGAAGAAAACCCACACAGGTACAGGGAGGACATGCAGACTGCACACAAAAAGAAGCTTTGTTTGCCCCAACCAGAATTCGAACCCAGGACCTCCTTACTGCCAGACTTTTGCACTAACTGCTGTGTCAAGGTGCCATGACTTAACAATTGGACCATTCCAAATGCAGCAGAGGACTTGCACAGTACACACAGTAACAAGCATTTCAACCCCCTTCTGGGGCAGGTGGCCTGACTCCGAAGACCCCGGAGGACATGGGAACCTGCACAAATGCCCACCCAGCACTACCTCAGCATCCTCTGTATTCCAGCCTAAGCCCCCTGGAACACCACAAACACAGCAGGAGACCGACCCCAGGAGCACAAAAACAAGCCTATGCTCTTTTAATTAGAACTGCCAGTCTATTGTAGTTCCTGGCTGCACCGTACTCGAGTCCGTGTGTGTGCACATGTAGAGTAGCTGAGCCTGCGTGGACACCTATGGTAACAAAACACGGAACGTTGCCGTTGATTGAAGAGAAAAAATTAAATGTCTAGCTTCTGGATCCTTATCCAAGACTCGCCAATGAGACGTCAGCAGATTTTGTTGCATTGATTTGTAGTGACATGTTGAATGATCACAGGGCTGTGATTGCTTTACCTCTTAATAATGAGCCACCTGGGTGGCATATGTGGAACGCAAGAGTCAGCTGGAGAACATGGATTGTCTTCTGCACTTAAACAGTGGATGTAGAGTCTTGTTTTTGGTGCTCATGCTACCATCGTTTCTAAAAGATGCTGACAGGTGATTCTTAAAGTTCAAGTTTATTTATTCATAGAACTTTTCACAATATTACATTTACAAAGATAAGCAGAGGCAACAGCGGAAAGGAAAAACTCCCTGGTGGTGTTGGGAGAAGCCTAATGAGGACCAAAGCTCAGTGTAGTACCCATCCTCCTTGAACAGCTGGGCAAGCTGCTGCTGTTGGACTATAGACAGTGGAGCCGAAATGGTTGTCCCGTTCAGCTGTTTGAAGTTTAATACTTTAAATCCTCTCTCAGCTGCCACAGTTTGGTCCTTGGGCAAGGTCCCTAACCCACCAGTGCACCACATCATGGCTGACCTTCAGAATCCTACATCCATCTTTCAGTGGTTAACGCTTTGGGCTATGAAACCCCAAGTCCATTAATGTTTCTAATGTGGGCCCTTGAGCACGGCCCTTTACCGTCATTGCTGTATCATGGCTGACCCGGTGTTTTAACCCCAGCGATCAGGTTTTGGGACACATTGGATAAATACATCTCCATAATGACCTCACTAACCCGGAATCTCCAGCTTATTTTTGTCCTTTGAATTTCACATAACAGTTTGTTAGCGATTGAAATAAGAGCCGTAACAAAAGAATAGGTTCAGATTCGTGGTTCGTGGTTTTTCCATCAGTCATATGTTCCATTCCCCAAATTCCCCAAAGAGATGTTTGCGTGATGAACCTAAGTAAATGCTAAATCAATCACTTCTCTGATGCAGTTTAGTTACTGCCACTTTGTTGCTTCTAATTCACCCTGATTGGCTCATTTTGCAGACTTCACATTTCCAGCCCCCTGCTGAGCCCAGCTCAATCAAATTACACCCTCCCCCAGCAGTGCTTCTGGGTCACTCACAGTGTCTCCCCAAATAATACTTAAATGACACACACTTAAATATGACACACTTAGTGAGGCACTCATACATATTTTACAGGGACATGTGCCACTCGTGATCTTAAAAGCTACATACATTTTTAAAGCACATTGTCATTAAAATGAACTCGACTGTGAGTTAAAGCCCACCTGTGTATTCATCCCTCTGTGAGGACCTGGTGATTGTCTCTGTAGCCATTCTAATTATTTCATATGTATATCAGAAGTCCAGTCAGTCACAAAAACTTTAATTCTCTTCAGCATGACTGGTTTAGATTGAGTTTAAAGGGCCAGTGCACAGTTTTGATCAGGGCCTTGTACATTTGGTCATTTATTGGACGCTTTTATCCAAAGCGACTTACAAGGTGAGCACGGGGTTAATCACAACATCACTGGAACAATGAGGGTTAAGGGTCTTGCTCAAGGAGCCACACTGGTAACTTCAGTGGACCTGGGATTTGAACCCCCAACCTTCAGATTGATAGCCCTGACCACTGAGCTACCACGCCCATGGTGATTGTCTCTGTAGCCATTCTAATTATTTCTTGTAACACTGACATAAAATCTTATCCATGCCGCCTTAAAAACAGGCTTTAAATTACTGCAAAGCATCAAAGTCCTTCGACACATTCGCTGCAGACAATGATGTGTGAACTGTATTTTAAAGAAACATGGCTGTTAAAATAGAATTAGTGTAAAAATGATCAAATTACTAAATTAAAACAGGGATTTTCACATTTGAATCTTGTCAGGGTACAGTGGCTTGTTTTTAATGTATGTAGGACATTTTGCGCTTCAGGGCATTGGTCAGATCGTCAGATTAGGTGACGAAGGGGAAGAAAATCTCAGTGCTGTCAGCACAGGTCTGTTTCTCCACTAAGGCTGTGCTGGGTTATAAAAAAAATACTACATTTAAGTGCATAAAGTCACATGGTCACAATCAGTTACATATCTGGGACCACATGGGAAAGCCACTTAAAGCAGATTAAAAGCCTATATATATATATATATTCATGCATTCATTCATTATGTTCCGCTTTATCCTATCACTGGGGGGGGGGGGAGAACGTGCCCATCCATGGGAGAACGTTTCGGGCGCTGGGCAGATACACCCAGGACAGGGTGCCAATCCTTCGCTGGGCACACACTCACTCACACAGACACACTCTATATGAGGCAATTTGGAGAATTCAATTGACTTGATCCATGTTTTTGGACTGTGGGAGTAAACCGGAGAACCCGGAGGAAACCCATGCGGACACGTGTGTATGTGTGTATGTATGTATGTATGTATGTATCCTATAGATTTGAGTCACTTCAGCACGATGGCTTGAATGAATGCTTATAAGATACGGTACCTGTTTCGATCAAGGTGTTATGGTGACGTCTATTTTCCAGACAAATTTCCTCTTTCTGACAACCTGCACTGCTTGTTTATAGACATGAAGTTACCCCAGTTACTTTCAGTTGCCACGTGTTTGTCATAAAACATTTGAAATTGAATGCAGACCGTGTTTACTGCATGAAATAACACGGTGTTAAAATCTGCATCTTTTGCTGCTGGTCTTTTAAAATCTGTGATGTGGTTGATCTTCCCCTGCAGTTTTTCTTTCTCCTTATTTTCTACTCTAATAAATTGTCTTTCATTTAAGAGACTTAATTTTCCAAACTTCTTCTTGTGCTACTATTAAAACTAGTACTAATACTGCTACTGCTAGTATTACTACTACTACTATTACAACTAGTACTACAACTGCTACATGAAGTTCAAGTAATTTATTGTCACAAATCAGCTTTACAGAGTTAAACGACTTTAAACCCCCAAAGAGCAAGCCGAAGCGACAGTGGCAAGAAAAAAACTCCCTATTACGTTGATATTTTAAGGAAGAAACCTTAGGAGGGCCAAGATTCAGTTGGGGACTCCTCCTCCTTGAGCGGCCAGGCAGCAACAACAGTGTAGGACAGCCATGTACATTACAAGTCTCATCGTTTAATCCAATTTACTACTTCATTTACTAGTATTACTACTTCAACCAGCCTAGGTAGTTACAGTATGTAAAGATACACCTCAGCCCTCCACCTTTTAATGATCAGTGGTTGTGTTCTATTTTTCACTTCATTGTCTTATTCATCCATCCACTCTCTTCCGCTTTATCCTCTATTAGGGTCGCGGTGGGGTTCCCCATGCCCATCCAGGAGAGAACGTTTCGAGCACTGGGCAGATACACCCAGGAAAGGGCGCCAATCTATCGCTGGGTGCACACACACACAATTTGGGGCAATTTGGAGAACTCAATTGACTTGATCCATGTTTTTGGACTGTGGAAGGAAACCGGAGAACCCGGAGGAAACCCACACAGACACGGAGAGAACATGGAAACTCCACCCAGATGGGGATTCGAACCGGGAATCCCAAGTGCTGAGAGGCGAACGTGCTAACCACTAAGCCACCGTGCCGTCCTCATTGTTTTTATAAACATTGTAAATAAAAAAAAGCACAATATAACAACCT
>JAFMOC010000349.1:0-20000 GCA_019802505.1 Corydoras sp. C115 | reverse complement strand
GAACCGGGAATCCCTAGCGTTGAGAGGCGAACGTGCTGACCACTAAGCCACCGTGCCACCCGTGAATTAACCTATTTTTTTGTTTTAACCTCCAGCAGGGGCAGCACGGTGGCTTAGTGGTTAGCATGTTCTCCTCTCAGCACTAGGGATTCCTGGTTCGAATCCCCATCTGGGTGAAGTTTCCATGTTCTCCCCGTGTCCAAGTGGGTTTCCTCCGGGTTCTCCGGCTTCCTCCCACAGTCCAAAAACATGGATCAAGTCAATTGAGTTCTCCAAATTGCCCCATATAGAGTGTGTTTGTGTGAGTGAGTGTGTGCCCAGCGATAGATTGGCGCCCTGTCCTGGGTGTATCTGCCCAGCGCCCGAAAAGTTCTCCCCTGGATGGGCATGGGGAACCCCCCTGCGACCCTAATAGAGGATAAAGCGGGAGATAATGAATGAACCTCGGATCTCAAACGAGGCATTTTCGTCTTCCTCGTTAAATTTCTGACCTGTGATTTATTGTTAGGAGCCGTTCTTGCACAGGTGTGTTTGCAGAATGATAAACATTAATAGGCTGGGGGTCATCGACGTTTGGAGACAGCTTTACAGCAGCATGTCTTACAGGAACATGTCTCCCTCTCATTCATACACCATCAGTAATCCAGCACTCGTCCGGTGCCTAACCAAACACTGAACGCCGTGAGCTATGTGGCAGCGCAGCCAACACACACACAGCTACACTGAATGTTTAACGAGCTTTGGCCTTTACACACCTTTCGCCAACATTCACCTTGGCAACCTGCACACCCCCTGTAGCACCTTTTTTGTTTTTCCTGGCTGATTCTCATACTTAGACTGAGCAACTGTATGACCCTGTTCATGTGTCCCAGTGGTTCCAGCGTCTGTGGCTATGCCTTCATTCATGAACCATAATCCTCCCCCATCAGTCAGAGATGGCTTTTCCAGATTGGGGCCCCCTGCTTTCTCGTTAACCCGCATGATGAAAAAAAAGAAAAAAAAAAAAAAAAGCCCTGCCTCTGATGACGCTCCCAGATGGGAGCAGCGCAGTGGAACTTTGAAGTGCAGAAGGGTGCATTTATCTCATTGCTTTGAACATCATAGCTATTTATTAGCCCTGAAAAGGGAGAGTTTAAAGTTGGAGTGAGAAACTTAAATGGCAATACATACACATAGGAACGTGTAGGTCACGAAGAAATACATTTTGTCTGAAATCAGGACATTTTTTTTTTTTATTTTTTTTATTTTCATGGAAAGGCAGCATGGTGGCTTAGTGTTTAGCACGTTCGCCTCTCAGCGCTAGGGATTCCCGCTTTGAATCCCCATCTTGGAGGAGTTTCCATGGCCTCCCCGTGTCCGCGTGGGTTTCCTCCGGGTTCTCCGGTTTCCTCCCACAGTCCAAAAACATGGATCAAGTCAATTGAATTCTCCAAATTGCCCCATATAGAGTGTGTCTGTGTGAGTGAGTGTGTGCCCAGCGATAGGTTGGCGCCCTGTCCTGGGTGTGTCTGCCCGGTGCCCGAGACGTTCTCTTATCTGTACATAGCTGTCCTACATTGTTGTTGCTGCCTGGCCGCTCAAGGAGGATGAGTCCCCCACTGAGTCTTGGTCCTCCCAAGGTTTCTTCCTTAAATAACAACATAAAAGGGAGTTTTTTCTTGCCACTGTCGCTTCGGCTTGCTCTTTGGGGGTTTAAAGGCTTTTCATTCTGTAAAGCTGCTTTGTGACAATGTACTGTTGTAAAAAGCGCTATATAAATAAATAACTTGAACTTGAACTCCCCTGGATGGGCATGGGGAACCCCACCATGACCCTAATAAAGGATAAAGCGGGAGATAATGGATGAATGAATGAATGAAACCTTCATGGAATATGGAATATAAAACCGGGTACGAGACAGCCTTCAGATTTGCTTTTTAATTCACATATAGTGCACTTTATGGTGAGTCAGCTATTTTGCAGTGTTGCTGAAATTGTTATAGTTGATTTTGACTCACTGTGTAGTTTACCATAAAAGTTCCACACTGTTGGAGTGTACATGTGTCATGCACCACAAAGCATCATAAAGTCCAAAAGCATGGTTACTTAGTTAAAAGTCAGTTATATAAAAAGTCTGGATTTAATAGAGAAGTGCGGTGAGAACATTCTATGTACATATATTAGCACTTGGAGCCTGTCCCACAAACGACCTCGTTCACATTGTCTAGAAACCACCTCGATTGGGGCGAGGGCACCGAACACAGCACCACAGTGCCACTTGATTTTGGAAGGAAAACTAAATAAATATTCTGAATAATTGTGCTGTGTTGAATATAAAATCTTCATTCATTAGTCTGTTACCTCCCATGTAATCTTATATAATGGTTACACACAAACACACAGTATATGGGGCAATTGAAAGCATTCAATTTAACCTGAGTCCATGTTTTTGGACTGTTTGAGGAAAAACAGAGAACCTGAGAAAAAAGAACAACTCCACCCAGATCAGGCATTAACATCCGTTTTGTTAAGGCTACTGTGTTTCTTATACTGTATAATATATTTTTTTAAATTACATAATACGCTTTGTGACTTTTAAGTAGTCCAGCTTGATGGTTGGGTTCAGAGCTCAGGGTCAGGCATGATCGAGCATTCCCAGAGCAACAAGGGTGTTCAAGTTACCCACAATGGCAACTTAATGGACTCCGGGATCGAACTCCCAGCCTTCAGATTGATGATCCAACACCATAACCGCTGAGCAGCCACACCTGCCTCCTTTAAAATTAAAAGCACTATGTAGTGATGCATGCAGTCCAGCACAGTGCTATAAATAATTTTATATATGATCATTTATATATAAATACAACACTTTCATAACTAAAACAACTTGTAATCCTGCACTGCAATTTTTGCACAAAAAAGCACAACCCACTTTTAGAATTCCATTTGCAGAGTGTAAATACATAATTCAATTTTATTTTATTTTTATTTGATCTTTATTCTATTCTATTTTTCTTATCCTTTTAAACAAATTTAACGTTCTGTGGAGAGGTCAGGAAATAATTTCACAGCTGGCTGTATCATGTACAGTATATCTACGCAAATAAACCTGATTCTCATTCTGATATGAGCTGCTAGTGTTAAACCAAGAGAATGTAATAATTAGAATCAGAACCCATATACTGTATATGTGTGTATATTCATTCATTCATTCATTATCTCCCGCTTTATCCTCTATTAGGGTCGCGGTGGGGTTCCCCATGCCCATCCAGGGGAGAACGTTTCAGGCGCTGGGCAGATAGACCCAGGACAGGGCGCCAATCCATCGCTGGGCACACTCACTCACACAGACACACTCTGTATGGGGCAATTTTTTGAGAATTCAATTGACTTGATCCATGTTTTTGGACTGTGGGAGGAAACCGGAGAACCCGGAGGAAACGCGGACACAGGGAGAACATGGAAACTCCACCCAGATGGGGATTCGAACCAGGAATCCCTAGCGCTATATATATATATATATATATATATATATATATATATATATATATATATATATATATATATATATATATATATATATATATGGCACATTCCTGTGGTTTGTGTTTTCAACGCCACCCATTTCTAGTAATTACTGTATAAATTGACATGGTTAAGAGTTACGATGCCTTACAGTGGAAACGCCTGTATACAGTTGTTCTCAGGTATTTTTATTGCTGTGTCTCATTTTAAAGTGACAGGTCAAAGAAAGTTCAGACTATTTTTGTTACTAACAAACTATTGAAATGTTATAATAGTAATAAAAAGATCCAACTGTGTAAATACAATCACTTTTATTATTATTTTTAATACGGTTAAGATTGGAGCGTCGTCAAGCTCCTGTAGGCACCATGTCTCAGTTTTCCAGTATTATTGTCCCCATAGTGCATTTTAAGTAGAGAGGATGGCGCCCCCTGCTGACACCTGTAGATAAACTTTCTCTGAGCCACAGATTAAAAAGTCCTTAAGAGCGAGTGGAAACATCTGGGCTGTTTTAATAATATTGCAATATACATATTGAGTGGGTCGTTACAGATAACAAACTGCAATTATTTTGCAATAATGACCCCATTGTGGATTGTTGTCCTGCGTATAACATGGCTAGTTACCCAGGACAGCCATGAATGAGGCCGAGTAGCTCAGTGCGGTAGCTCAGTGGTTAGGGTGTTGGGCTATCAATCTGAAGGTTGGGGTTCAAATCCCAGGTCCACTGAAGTTACCAATGTGGGTCCTTGAGCAAGACCCTTAACCCTCATTGCCCCAGGGATGTTGTGATGAACCCTGTGCTCACCTTGTAAGTCACTTTGGATAAAAGCGTCCAATAAATGACCAAATGTAATGTAATGTAATGTGTAATGTGAGTATAATTAAAAATGGATTCTATATGCTGAGTAATGTCTTTTTGATTGACTGAATAACTTGATGAAGAAGCACCGGTAATCTTCAGACCCTTTCTATGTTCTCTCAGTAAACTCAGGCACATTGTGGATGAAATGGTGACAACAGAAAGGGAGTATGTTCGCTCCCTGAGGTACATCATCGATCACTATTTCCCCGAAATGGAGCGGCCGGACCTGCCTCAGGACCTGCGAGGCAAACGCAGCGTTATCTTTGGCAACCTGGAGAAGCTGGTGGACTTTCACAGTCAGTATTTTCTTAAGGAGTTGGAGAGCTGCTGCAACCACCCACTGCGGGTCAGCCACTGCTTTCTGCGCCATGTAAGACTCCTTCTCGTTTTCTGAACTTATTGTTAGAACACTGTAGGCTGTTTAACTCTGGGGGTTGAAATGAGACAAAGCCTTATTGTAGCCTAACTTGTTGACAAGCTTGAATTCCTTTTCGGCACTCGAAGTGCATTTGAAGAAATTCGAAGCTACGAACTGGCAGCAAATCTTCGTTTGTATTGTAAGATATTGTATTGTGTTTCGCTGTAACCCATCACTGCACAGAATCTGATCAGTGATCCAACCACATGCCTTGTCCGAGGCCAGATAATGCTACACCCACTGGTGCATCAAGGTCCCAGCACGTCGTAGGTGGATATTTGGGTGTGTACTTTGGACCGTCACTCGTGCAGGTGCTTCCTGCAGAACTTTGTTCAGTATGATAATGATCCTCCTTAGACAGGGGGTGGTGGGGGGGGTGCGAAACACAACTCAGCTGCCAAAACACAAAAAAATAGAGTTTTGAAAACAGAACTATAATATAATATTACTATATAAACCCCATGATAAAGTTCTTAAATGGTAAGCATGTGTAAAAGCTTGTGTGTTCTGAACCTACTTTACATGGAGACATTAACTGAGCAGATAAAGCTCTGCCTCTTTGTCCTGTATTTCATATCTGGTGGTGGATTCCATCAGCATCTGTTCCAACACGTCTGATTTAACATGCTATGAGCAGAAAAGAGCAGAAACGAGTCAGGATTTCATAAAGTGGAACAAGGCTCTCTGCATTCAGCGGGGCAACACTCCCCACAAACATTCCATTACACAGCAAGAGCTACTGTATGAACCGAAATTCCATTGGGTCTTATCAGCTAATGCAACTTTATGTAACAAGTGTACTGTGGCATCAAAACCACTTGGAAAGAACTCATGATGTAGCCTTCAGCCGTCTTTATTATTGTAAATTCCAGAGGTGTGTTTTATTACTGCAAAACCCAGGAGGACCAAACAACACCGCTGACTACGTCTTTATGTGGTTACAAATACCATTCAGATAGCACTTTGCCACATTTTATTAGGTCTGACTGCTCAGATTGGATTATGGGTAAGGATTATTGCATCATATGCATGGCAAGTACAGGAGACATGCTGGTTTTGTGGTTGAAAGAGACAATTCTTCATAATGTGTATCTGACTGGTCAGTGATTCCAGCAGTAATAGCGCCAGGGAAATTTATTTGTTAAATGTAATGCTTAATCCATCCATCCATTATCTCCCGCTTTATCCTCTATTAGGATCGCGGTGGGGTTCCCCATGCCCATCCAGGGGAGAACGTCTCGGGCGCTGGCCAGATAGACCCAGAACAGGGTGCCAATCCATCGCTGGGCACACACTCACTCACTCAAACACACTCTATATGGGGCAATTTGGAGAACTCAATTGATTTGATCCATGTTTTTGGACTGTGGGAGGAAACCGGAGAACCCGGAGGAAACCCACGCGGACACGGGGAGAACATGGAAACTCCACCCAAATGGGAATTCGAACCGGGAATCCCTAGCGCTGAGAGGAGAACATGCCAACCACTAAGCCACCGTGCCACCGGGAAATAATTTATTTGTTAAATGTAATGCTTAATCCATCCATCCATTATTTCCCGCTTTATCCTCTACTAGGGTCGTGGGGGGGTTCCCCATGCCCATCCAGGGGAACGTCTCGGGCGCTGGGCAGATACACCCAGGACAGGGTGCCAATCTATCACTGAGCACACACTCACTCACACAAACACAATTTGGAGAATTCAGTGGACCTTGATCCATGTTTTTGACTGTGGGAGAAAACTAGAGAACCCGGAGGAAACCCACGCAGACACGGGGAGAACATGGAAACTCCACTCAGATTGGGATTCGAACCGGGAATCTCTAGAGCTGAGAGGAGAAAAACACTAAGCCACCGTGCCGCGTAATGCTTAATCAATATCTTAATATGTTATAATATGGCTCCATATTGTAATGCTATACAGAAAGGAAGGTTTTTAATTCCTACTTATTCTAGATGCAATGTTGCTGATATAGCAACCAATGTGAATCATAAGGTTTACACTCCTGTACTCAAATCACTTGTATTATATAATCAAGATTCCCAGCAGATGAGCTCAGAACTGAATTTAGACAATACATTTTTATTTTTTGTTGCCATTACACACTCACTTTATTTATACAGACTTGATTAAATGCACAATCGGTACTTCATTGTTTTATGCTGTGAACATGCTGGTGAAGTTCCACAATAAGCTTCGGTCCTCAAGGTTTCTTGCTTTTAAAACAAAAACAAATGCCTAAGAATTATTCTTGCCACTGCCTTTTTGGATTGGTTTTTGAGAGTTAAGGCTCAGAGCATGAGCCCGATGTGCCATTGTAAAATAAATTCTGTATAAAAAATGACATTGATTTTAAATCTAGAACAACTTCTGGCTGCTCACTTCAATCTTACTGATCATTTTTGTTTTATTATGAATTTCCAGCAAGACCAGTTTGGATTATACGCCTTGTACAGCAAGAATAAGCCCAAGTCTGATTTACTGCTGGCCAGCCATGGAAACAGCTTCTTCAGGGTAAGGGACGAAAAAAATTACGGAAAAAAAAAGGTCAACATTCATCCGTTTTATCCTCTATTAGGGTCGCGGGGGGGTTCCCCATGCCCATCCAGGGGAGAACATTTCAGGCGCTGGGCAAATACATCCAGGACAGGGCATGCCACTGGACTCACTCACTCATACACTTTATATGGCGTAATTTTGGAGAATTCAATTGACCTTGATCCATGTTTTTGGACTGTGGGAGGAAACCAGTGAACCCGGAGGAAACCCACGCGGACACGGGGCGAACATGGAAACTCCACCCAGATTGGGATTCGAACCGGGAATCTCTAGTGCTGAGAGGAGAACATGCCAACCACTAAGCCGCCCTGGTCAACATTCATCTTTTTCTTATTTGTTACTTACATGTCGCAGATTAGGTTTTAAATTGATCGGATTTCACAAAGTCTCAGAACCTGGTTTCACAGTATGACCTTTGTTTTTTTTTCTCAATCGTGTGCATGCCATTTCTAGTTTTTAAACTCTCTCTCTGGTTTCCAGCATAAACAGCTAGAGTTGGAGGATAAAATGGACTTGGCTTCCTATCTGCTGAAACCAATCCAGCGGATGAGTAAGTACGCTCTCCTGCTGAAGGACCTGATTAAGGAGGTGAATGAGGCTCAGGAACAGGAGCTCTCCAACCTGCGCGCCGCCACCGAGATGGTCAAGTTCCAGTTGCGCCATGGCAACGACCTGCTGGCCATGGATGCCATCCGTGACTGTGACGTGAGTCTCACAGACTGCTCCAAAATCAATTCAGCTAGTTATTTGGGTGAAGCTGATGTCTGCATGTGGCTCATATCGCAGGTCAATCTGAAGGAGCAGGGGCAGCTCGTCCGGCAGGATGAGTTCACCATTTGGTACGGGAGGAAGAAGTGTCAGAGGCACGTGTTCCTGTTGGAGGACCTGGTGCTGTTCAGTAAACCCAAACGTCTTGAAGGAGGCCTGGACGTCTACATTTATAAACACTCCTTTAAGGTGCGTCAGAGCAGGGCTTGGTGGAGGGTTTGCATTGAGGATAATGAACAGAGAATTTACCTGGATGAAGTACATCTCAGTAGGAAAACATTTCAGGGTTCTAAATGCCATTAAGGACATTTTTCAATCCCAAAAAATATTTATTTTCGTCACTGAAGATATCACATGTCAGATATTGATAAAACTATCTATTGACTACTACTTTTTATATATAGTGTATATATATATTCTTAAATTTATTTGATATACTGTATATACATATATTTATATATTATATTTATAGTTAAAATATTCTATATTATATTTATATCTGTAGTTGTATATTATATATATTATATATATTCATAGTTGTATATTATTATATTTCACATATCTATATCTATATACTGTGTTTTTGTATTTAAAAAAAAATCTAATTTTCTTCTTTAAAATTAAAATTTACATCATAACTTTAAAATAACAGCGATATCGGGGTCCGTGACCCATAATTTCGTTCTTATCTCATGTGATTCCACATGTGATATTAATGATAATAAATTTTCTTGAATCTTGAACTAAACTAGCCGACTACAAAATAACTACACGACAGAAGTATAGTGACCATAGTAACAGAGTTATAAAGGTTAACTACTCGGCTTTGTTTAATTGTGGATTTTGATTGGTCTGTTATTTCCTCATAACAGACTGTTACTACGTATAAACCACCGTTGCTATGCACATTATGCTTCATGTCACTGCAATATTGTGCAATAAATTGCGTTATCATTTGACACAAATATTGACTTTCATATGGTTTTAGTGATTTATATTCTTTAGTAATCAAAGGCATAATAAACAGTGAGTTATCATCATCAAATAGGATGAAGTCTTGAGGTTCTATTTTATCCCTTCGGGGTTTCTTTTGCAATAATGATCGCTGTACGTTGTCCCTTACGTGATGAATAGTTTTTTTTCCTTAAAGAATCAAGGAGCCATGTAATAATTAAGCATCTTTCAGCCCCACTGTTGATTTTAATCTCCAGCTCAATGACAAGAGCCGACTTGAGGCTGCATCCTTGATCAGTTCCTGAAACAAGTCTCTGCTGTTTCATTAATGCATCTGGCTCTGATCTGCAGACTGCTGATGTGGGAATGACTGAAACATCAGGAGAAAACGGGCTGCGGTTTGAGATCTGGTTTCGCCGGAGAACTTCAAAGAACCAGGCTTACATCCTCCAGGCTGCTACTGCTGACATTAAACAAGCGTGGACCTCAGACATCGCCCGCATACTGTGGCAGCAGGCCACACGCAACAAAGGTGTGTGTTCGAGGGTGAGATGCGAGGGACCTAAAGTGTAGAAAGTCTTCCTATTAAAAGAAATGGAAACCGTGAGCGCGGTTAGGTTCTCGGCTTTCCCATCAGCGAGGAGGAAAATGTATTTGTATGTGTCGTTACCCAGACAACTGCAGGATTGAGTTCTACAAACCACTCCATTCGACCCCAGCTGCATTGGATTATGGCACTTGGTCATGGAATCACTAAGCCAGGAGAAAAATGCAAATAATTAGGCTTTAGAGAGCAACTCGGGTTTAAACTCTGGCTTTGCTCAGTACCTCAGCAACCAGTCACTGGCTCTCGAAGGCTAATGTGCTTTTTCTTGATGTGTGTGTGTGTGCAGAAATCCGTATGCAGGAGATGGTGTCCATGGGAGTGGGAAATAAACCCTTTCTGGATATCAAGCCCAGTGATGCTGCCATTAACGACCGAGCCATCGATTACATCATGAAGGGCAGAGGTAGGACCAGATGTCATAAATCAGTTCATTCAGGGGATACGTTCTCACATGAGACACAGGATTTCTCTAAAGTCTTTATAAAAAATAAGATGATAAACATTCACTTCAGCAGCACTTATTGTCCATGTTATCAGTTGCATTACTGTACAGATGGACTTTGTATCTGTTTGTGGACTACAGTACCTACTGTGTACGTCCCCTTTACTCTGTTCTAATGGTCAGGACCATAATAGTAGCACCACAGAGCCGGTATTATTTTGTGGGTGCATTATTCCTATCCCAGCAGTGTCACTGAGGTGTTTAAATGAAACTACAGCAGCACTGCTGCACTAACACCCCCTCACCACATCAGGGTCACTGCAGAACTGACAATAAACAATCCACCACCCAAATGATACCTGTTCTATGATGCTCCTGACCAATAGAGAAGGGTAAGTGGAGGTAATATACAATAGAGCAAGAAGTGCATAATCTATTTACTGGTATTAATTATTACCATAAATAAATAAATATACTAGAGGTGTATTCAGCTAAAGATTTTCATAGTCGAATCTGATTCATCAGATTTTCCCTGTAGTCGACTGATAGTCGAATGAGTTAAAATTTCACCACAAGATGGCGCTATAAGCGTAGTTTTTTAAAATATATATATTTTAATATGTATTTAATATTATAGTTAATATATTTTACTTGTTTTTCTAACAAAAGAAAACCTTTTTTTTTTTTTTTTTTCTTTTTTTTCTAGAAATTAGGATGATTTTATTTGACAAAAAGCTATATATATAACGAAAACAAAGACATTTCATGTTAAAAACTAATGCTTAGCAGCAGCCATGGGCACCCCCATGTGGTCAAAATGGTACATTCGACTATGAGGTTCATAGTCGACTACGGTTCTCCGAATCGAATCGTCGAATCAGCGAATATTGCAGCTCACCCCTAAAATATACCATATATATAATATACCAAATATACCCTAAATATTATAATGGCATTTTATAATTAAATGATGTAGCTATTTTTCATCAGGTCATAAAATTAATAAGTGATATTAATAATTGTGTTTCTGATGTTGCTACAGGAGCCAGGACGAGAGCTTCTATTGCCGTCTCCCTGTTCGATCACTCGAACCCGTTTAAACGAGCTGCAGTGAGTGCACCCCCTAATGGACCCCCTACTGCAGGGACCCCACTCTCGTCCTCACTGCTGGGGCCCCTGAATCTTCACATGTACAGCAGCCAGACCCTGCTGTCTGGAGAGAGACCACTGATCGGCCCCTGTATAGAGGAGGATGAGCTCGAGCATGAGACCAGCAGCCAGCCGTCGATGAGTATGTACATACGACCAACTAGTCGGAAAAACTGACGGCAATTTTGCTTATTATTAAAACATTGAAAGAAAAAAATTTTTTCTTTGTGATGGTTTAACATGTGGGGCGGCTTAGTGATTAGTGTGGGTCCACCTGTGTCCGCGTGGGTTTCCTCCGGGTTCTCCGGTTTCCTCCCACAGTCCAAAAACATGGATCAAGTCAATTGAGTTCTCCAAATTGCCCCATATAGAGTGTGTCTGTGTGAGTGAGTGTGTGTGTGCCCAGCAATAGATTGGCGCCCTGTCCTGGGTCTATCTGCCCAGCGCGCGAAACGTTCTCCCCTGGATGGGCATGGGGAACCCCTCCGCGACCCTAATAGAGGATAAAGCGGAAGATAATGAATGAATGAATTAATTAATTAAAAACATTGAAAGGAAAAAAAATTTTCTTTGTGATGGTATAACATGTGGGGTGGCTTAGTGTTTAGCATGTTCTCCTCTCGAATCCCAATCTGGATGTCCACGTGGGTTTCCTCCGGGTTCTCCGGTTTCCTCCCACAGTCCAAAATCGTGGATCAAGTCAATTGAGTTCTCCAAATTGCCCCATATAGAGTGTGTCTGTGTGTGTGAGTGTGTGCCCAGCGATAGATTGGCACCCTGTCCTGGGTGTACCTGCCCAGCGACCGAAACGTTCTCCCCTGGATGGGCATGGGGAACCCCCCCCGCGTCCCTAATAGAGGATAGAGCGGAAGATAATGGATGGATGGATGGTTTAACATGTGCATTAAACCAAATCAGTGCTGATACAATTACATATGATGCTATTGGTTCTTCTTCCAGCTACAGAGAGTTCCGGTTCGTCCTCACACTGTCTCTCAGGCAGCGGTTCGAGTGGCTCAGACAGTGGCTGTGTGTCCAGCCACCTGCCCGAGGTTCTTTCCGAGGAACCCAATTCACCCTGTGACAACTCCTGCTACTGCATCAACTCTCCCACTGAGCAAAAAACCAAGCTTTAACAGCCAGTACATTTCAACAGTGAGTATGTTCGTGTGTGCTGCACTCATTCATGTTCTCCAACGCTTGTAATATGTATGCGGTTAGAGTTAGTAGGCTCTCATAATTCAGTAACATGCATGTACCATAAACATAACTAAATTCCACACTCACAATGCAAGACTCACATTACATTTACATTACATTTGATCATTTAGCAGATGCTTTTATCCAAAGCGATCTACAAGGTAACCACAGGGTTAATCCCAACACCCCTGGAGCAATGAGGGTTAAGGGCCTTGCTCAAGAACCCACATTGGTAACTTCAGTGGACCTGGGATTTGAACCCCCAACCTTCAGATTGATAGCCCAACACCGTGACCACTGAGATACCACATCATCCTCATATTTTATTTTCAATTCATGACATTAGGGCGGCACGGTGGCTTAATGGTTAGCATGTTCTCCTCTCAGCGCTAGGGATTCCCGGTTCGAATCTCCATCTGGGTGGAGTTTCCATGTTCTCCCCGTGTCCCCGTGGGTTTCCTCCAGGTTCTCCGGTTTCCTTCCACAGTCCAAAAACATGGATCAAGTCAATTGAGTTCTCCAAATTGCCCCATATACAGTGTATCTGTGTGATTGAGTGTGTGCCCAGCGATGGTTTGGCGCCCTGTCCTGGGTGTATCTGCCCAGCGCCCAAAACGTTCTCCCCAGGATGGGCATGGGGAACCCCCCCACGACCCTAATAGAGGATAAAGCGGAAGATAATGGATGGATGGAATTCATGACATTTTATAATGAATAATTCTGCTACTTCTTCTCATTATGGTTGATGCTTCCACCAGCACTCATAAGTAACAGTGTAATAATGGCCGATCCATATTTGCTTCCCCTTACAGAAAGGTGCTCAGGTACTTGGCCCCTCCACTATAGTGTGAGTGCTCGCTGTAACCTGTACCGCTGCCACCGTAAGTCCTGCTTTTGCCTTCATCTTCCCATCTACACACTCATGCATAACAACCACCATTGGAATCATCATCAGCAGCGCTTCATTTCAGCTCTGTGCTACACAGTGACCATCACAGTGTGTCATTTTTCGTGTTTTCTTCTTTTAGGTTTAACATCAGGCTTCTACTCTAGAAGATCCGTCGGCATGCGGAAGAGGACACGAGATTTCTCCTCAGATCTCATACAGACTGACAACTGCACAGTAACTCTGCATTAAAGAGACACACGGGCTTACATAGTTTATATGTAGGCTTTTTCTTATTTTAGACAGATGGTTTAAATTTGGTATTTATCTTTTTAAAGTCGCGGTACAGTAGTTTGCTGTACAGGTTTCAATGTAAATATTCGTTTTTGTTTATAATGCAGTTATAAACTGTTTTTTCGAATCGTTCTTGTTGACCACTTCGCTGTAGACTGCAGATCGTCTGACCTGAACGTACCTGAAATCCAGAACATCCTCACTGCTGTCGTTAGTTTTTACAGCATCGTTCTGTTAACGTGACATCATTTAACCTTCGTTCAGTTCTGTGTTCGATATACTCCAAACTGACCTGTTGCCATAGTGATGACATCACCTACCTATAATCAGTTATTTAATAATCGGACCTGTTCATAAATCATACCACTGACCTCAGATCAGTTAGGGTCTGTCCTGTTGTGTTATGGCCTGGTCCCAGTTCAGCCCTGTTTGGGAAAAGGTTCTAATTTCACTTGTCCTGTTGATGTTTCATATATAACAGACAAATAAAACTGTACAGTACTGTACCTGTAAATATTTGCACTTAGTAGTGCTGAAGTAAGTAGAATGTTATAATTTTGTACATGTGCGTGTTAGTCGGCCACTCGGTGTAGTGACTCACTTAAGTGCCATTCTGAACCAAAACCAAAAGCAATATTTTGCGGCTGTTAAATTTCCATTTACTGCTGAAACGGGAACATGTATGTCAGTGTCGTAACAAATTTACACCTTTAATAAAAATAGAATTGCTTCATGTATGATGGGTTGTGTTTCAATTTAACAGGTTTGAAGGGAAAAGTCATTGAAAGTGAAAGAACGGTTTCTTAAGCAGCATCCAAGACAAACAGCTGACTTTACTATCGCAAGAAGGAAACCCCGCTGATGAGGTTTGGTGTTAATTTGGCAGGGCTGCCCCGTTGATCCCTGTCTGCAGCTCAGTTGTAATATATTTAGGATTAAGAGGGAAAGAAAATTACCCTCATTGGTCTGATTGCTTCTGATCCCGCTGCTGTGTTGGCAGGACTTCAGCTGATTCAGTGAAAACAATCTGCCTCAGAGGAAAAAACAGAAAACGAAGTTAATTTCCGAGACGTTATTATAAAAAAGTAGAATGAACAGCAAATATAAATCGGTCTGCAAATGCACACGGTAAATCATCCAGTCAGTGTTATTAATAAACTTTTATGATTCTCAAACACATAGCTAGATGATGCGTGCCCATGTACTTCTACATCTACTGACTAAACTGGGGCGGCACGGTGGCTTAGTGGTTGGCACGTTCGCCTCTCAGCACTAGGGATTCCCGGTTCGAATCCCAAACTGGGTGGGGTTTCCATGTTCTCCCCATGTCCGCATTGGTTTCCTCCGGGTTCTCCGGTTTCCTCCCACAGTCCAAAAACATGGATCAAGTCAATTGAGTTCTCCAAATTGCCCCATGTAGAGTGTGTTTGTGTGCATGTCTATGTGTGTGAGTGTGTGCCCAGCGATAGATTGGCGCCCTGTCCTGGGTGTATCTGCCCAGCGCCTGAAACGTTCTCCCCTGGATGGGCATGGGGAACCCCACCGCGACCCTAATAGAGGATAAAGCGGGACCCTAATAGAATGACTAAACTGGAATTCTGTATTTTCCAGTAACGTTCTGTTTAGTAAAACGGCTAGTTCCGGTCCCTAAATCTGATTGGCTAAAATCTAAAGCCGCTTGTCTTGCCGTGACATTATTGACAATAACACACACCTCTGACTGCTTTACATTTCTATCAATGCGTAATATGCAATAAATTAATTTAAATCATGTACCATAAATAGAAATGCAGATAAATATAAACCGCGAGCCGATTCCCGATGAGCACTAAACCTCTTGCGGAGGTTGGTTATAAATTGTGTTCTGTAATATGGCCACTAGGTGGCTTTATTTTTATTTTTTTTTTAGCTTTCAGAAGCCGGTATCCTGTTACTCAGCTACCAATGTTCACTTTAAAAAAACAGACTAGATTATGTTGCGGAAGACCAGATTATTATTTTGTTTTCAGTATAAGCATTTCATAATCAGACATTTTTTTATTATAGTGTGTTCGTAACCATTTTATAAAAGCAATAAGACACTAGACGTGTATTATTGTAAATAAATCTCGAGTTGGACTTCCTTTAGCTGTGATGACGGCACACATTGGCAGTGAAATGGTGTATTATTTTGGGACGCTCTTATAGGAATGGATCAAAGCCAGCAGTAAATGTACAGCACAGTGAATTTTATATATAGGGTTTTTTTTTTACCAGCAATTAATAGTCTTAAGTTTTTTTGGTTTATCACATTGGTCCGACCACATCATCACTAACAGCTGCTAGAAAATAAACTGCTCCATGTTTTTACAACTTGCTTATTTTAAAAGTTACAAATAGCAAGAAAAGCCTTTATTACTCATAAAATGTGTTCTTATCTTCACCAAAGCAGCAACATGAGGCTTTCATTAGCATCTGTGAGCTGGGTTGAGATTTTAATGTTGTTAGGGTTTCCTAATAAGTGGGACTGTTGTGAGGGGCGAAGTCAAACGCTTTAACTTGATTCAAAATAAAGCGATGCAGTTGTATTGTGAGGCAGCAGCCGGGACAGGTGCTTAGGGGAGGCAGAACAGGGGTGATTAATGGTAATTGGTATGTCTGTCAGAGGTTCTGCTATGGTCTTTATGCTTCCACCATCAGGAGAACAATGGTGTGCAATTGGCCGTGAAAAAAAACAGAGCGTTTTTTCTACTTCTGAAAATACAGAAGTAGAACCAAAGTGGAGCTTTTTTTTACTTAACTGACTAAACTGGGGCGGCACGCTGGCTTAGTGTTGGCATGTTCTCCTCTCAGCACTGGGGATTCCCGGTTCGAATTCCCATCTGGGTGGAGTTTCCATGTTCTCCCCGTGTCCGCGTGGGTTTCCTCCGGGTTCTCCGGTTTCCTCTCACAGTCCAAAAACATGGATCAAGTCAATTGAGTTCTCCAAATTGCCCTATGTAGAATGTGTTTGTGAGTGTGTAAGTGTGTGCCCAGCGATAGATTGGCATCCTGTCCTGGGTGTATCTGCCCAGCGCCCGAAACGTTCTCCCCTGGATGGGCATGGGGAACCCCCCGCGACCCTAATAGAGAATAAAGCAGAAGATAATGAATGAATGAATGAAATGACTAAACTGGAATTCTGTATTTTCCAGTAACGTTCTGTTTAGTAAAACGGGTAGTTCCGGTCCCTAAATCTGATTGGCTAAGCCGCTTATCTAGCGTGACATTATTGACAATAACACACACCTCTGACTGCTTTACATTTCTATCAATGCGTAATATACAATACATTAATTTAAATCATGTACCATAAATAGAAATGCAGATTGATTATAAACAGCGAGCCGATTCCCGATGAGCACTAAACCTCTTGCGGTGGTTGTTTATAAATTGTGTTCTGTAATATGGCCACTAGGTGGCTTTATTTTTATTTATTTTTTTAGCTTTCAGAAGCCGGTATCCTGTTACTCAGCTACCAATGTTTACTTTAATAAAACAGACTAGATTACGTTGTGGAAGACCCGAATAGAAGTAGAACCGAAGTGGTGCTTTTGTTTTAAAGTTTTTTGTTTTAAAAATTGCTTTGTATGGATAAAAAAAAAGACTGTATCCTGTTTGTGAGTCATGTTCACAATATTTAGCCATGAAATTTGAGGTAATTTAGGAAGAAGTTTAAACTTGTTGGTTAACATGGTTTTGTTTAAGTGCCTCTGCCCCCTGCTTTCCTCAGCACCACTGTTCCTTTGGAACCCATGCCATGTTCACACCTTTAACATTTCGTGGGGTTTCAGCATATGCGCCGTAACCCAAACAGTTCACAAACCCCTGGCTGATGAATGCAGACACTCAGCCACAGCTTCATTTCCTGAGGCATGTTGCCACAACGTGCCTCTCACAGAGGAACATGGAACCCCAAATCAGCCGTGTGTTGTTCCTGACATGCTTCCAGCTGTATCGGATAATGCTGCCTCAGCGAACATTTTCTCAGCATCAGTGAATATCATTATTTAACGTGGTGCTTAATGTTTGTTTAACAGACTTTGTTCAGACATGCAGACACACATCTCACCTTCGAAACTGGAATCTAAACCCCATCATCAGCTCAGAGGAAGGAAAACGTGTCTCTCCATCAGGTACTGAATTAAATGTGTTTCACAACCAACATTAAAATACAGGGAAGTGCAAACCCTTGAGGCAATCTGTAAAAAACTGCTCTTCTGTACAATTAACACTTTATCTAGATCTTTCAGGCTTCATTATTCACTGTACCTGTAAGGACAGGATGGAGTGAGGACCTCAAATACCGCCTTTATCCTGACACAACAAGGGGCAGCTTAGAACTCCATCAAAAAACATGCATAGAACTAGAAATACCAAACAGACCCAGAGTGTAAATGCCCTGTGAGGAACCCCCAAAACTATCCAGGGATAGGTTTCCATAGAAATTTTTTTTTAAATAAATAAAATAATAATTAAATTTTAATAATACATTTATTTCACTGCACCTGGAATTATCGAGACAAATATGTAAGTGTAAGTGGTTATACAATAAAATCAAATATTCACCGTTAACTCTGTGGGTTACGTAAATTATGAATATAAAAAAAGTATTATTATATTCATTTCAATTCATTCATTATCTCCCGCTTTATCCTCTCATTAGGGTCGCGGGTCGGGGTTCCCATGCTCATCCAGGGACGTGAGAGACCCGTTTCGTCGCGGCGCTGTGCCAGATACAACCAGGACAGGGACGCAACATACACATCAGACCTTTGTAGGACACACACTCACTCACATCACAGCACACTCCTCTATAGTGCGGCGCACGAGCGCGATTTTGCGTAAGTAACTCAATTGACTTGATCCACTGTGTTTTTTAGGACGGTGGGGTACAGGACACACAGGAGATAACCCCGGAAGGGACACCCATGCGGACACAGGGACGGAGAACAGGGAAAACTTCCACCCAGATGGGCCTGGATTTTCTCCAATCTCAGGAATCCCTAGCGCTGAGAGCGAGAACGTGCTGACCGTGCGCGCCATGGATCGCCCCATATAGGAGTGCCGTCGTAATTTATTAGGTAATAGTAAATAAATTATAAAATAAATATTAAATGATGTAGTAGTAGGGCAGCACGGGTGGCTTAGTGGTCCCAGATGGAATGTTATCCAGGCTCAGCGGATAGGGATTCCCGGTTCGAAATCCACTAGGGGTGGAGTGGCAATGTTCTCACCGTGTCCCGCAAGGTGGGTTTCAGTAGGTTCTGTCAGGTGTCCTCCCACAGTTCCAAAAACATGGATTAAGCCAGCTGTTGAATTTATATCTAAATTGGCCCCCCATAGATGTGTTGTGTGTGTGAGTGTGTACCCAGGAAAAATTTTAATTTTTTTTTCGCCCCCGGGCCTGGGGGTATTGCCCGCGCCCGAAACGTTTTCCCCCCGGGGTGGGCAGGGGGAAACCCCCCCCCCCCCCCAAAAAGGGATTTAAAACAGGAGATAATGAAGGGAAAGGGAAGGGTTTGAGTTTATTTTTAAAAAAAACAACAATTTTTAAGTTTTTTAAAATTTAAAAGGGGGCAAAAATTTTTGAGATGGTAGTTTGAATAACGTAGGGAGCTGTTTCACTGATAATGGTAGAGGGCCCTAATCCGATTTGACAGTTTTTACTGATATTTAGTATGAATTATTGTATTTGAGGGTTTTTTTGTATCGCTGATATGGGTTTGATTTGTTTGGGAATTTTTTTGAATGTTTTTATTTATTATTTTTACTATTTTATTATATTTTAATTAATATTTTTATCATCATTATTATCATTCTATTCATTCATTTCATTAATTTTTTTCTTTTTGGGGTTCCCCCGCCCACCAGGGGAGAACATCTCAGGGGGTGGGGAGAAAAACACCCAGGACAGGGGGCCCAAACCATGTGGGGACACACCAATCCTCACAAGGAAAACTCTTATGGGGGAATTTTTAGACCTTCCCCAAAAGAAATTTTACCAGTTTTGGGGTGTGGGGGGAAAAAGGAGAACCCCGGAGGAAAACCCCCCACAGAAAACCCCCGGGGAGAAAAGGAAACCCCCCAAGGGGTTCCCCCAAACCCCCCCCCCCTAGCCGAGAGCGCGAACGGTAAACAAAAAGCCAAACCCGGGGCCCCCCCCTCCCTTATTATTTAAAAAAATTTTAAATTAAAATTTAAAAAATGATTTTTTTAATTATTTATTTATTTAAATTTTTCCATTCCGGGATCTTCTGCTTATCCGATTTGGTTCCCCCCCTGCCCCAGGGGAAAAAATTTTTAGGGCCCTTGGGAGATATATACCCAGGGCC
>JAFMOC010000348.1:577500-580989 GCA_019802505.1 Corydoras sp. C115 | reverse complement strand
TGCCACCCGAGCTTGGGAAGATTTGGTTTTGTTTTTGGGGCAGGTAGCTGCAGATGGATCAGAACTCACTGTACTTGTTGTACTCTGCACATGTTGCCACCTCCCTGATCCCCATCCTGTCCCACATCATCCTTTCATGAGTTTTTGGCTCTAACTCCACATCCAGGTCCACAGACGATGCAGGAGCGTCTTAATCTGGTGGCCATTTATTCTCGGCATACCCCCCTCACATCATTCCTTTAATGCTGATCCTCACCATGCTCTTTAGCGCCACCTATAAAGTCCTCCACTCCCAGTGGGAAAAGTTCATTTAAAGACCAAGAAACTTAAATAGCGTTTAAAAAAAAAAGTGTGCACATTTTAAAAGATCTGGAGTCAGTTTGTAAGAAGGCAAGTCTTTTTTGTGATGATACATTTTTAATATCAACTACAGTGAAAGTTTAAAGTGAAAGTGAGGTTTTGCCTTTTGTAGAATATCCATATGTGCACTTATGCAATAAATAAATTAAAATAAAATAAATTCAATAAAAACAAACACTAAATTTTATTGTTTTTCATCTGTTCAAGTGAGAATTCTAAACAAATCGTTCTTATAAAACTTTTTATAAAATTTCTAACACTAAAAAAAAAAATCTGTGACCAATTGGAATGAGATGATTTATCATTTTTTGCAATTAGTCGCTAGGAGTGTCCCAATGTCGTCATGACGACATTCACAAAAATGTTATGCGGATAGCTGGGACTTAACACCAAGGGATTCCTGGTTCGAATCCCAATCAGGTGGAGTTTCCCATGTTCTCCCCGTGTCCGCATGGGTTTCCTCCGGGTTCTCCTGTTTCCCTCCCCACAGTCCAAAAACATGCATCAAAGTCAACTGAATTCTCCAATTACCCCATATAGTGTGTGTCTGGTGTGAGTGAGTGTTCCCAGCAATAGATTGGCTCCCTGTCCTTGGTGTATCTTCCCTGCACCCGAACGTTCTCCCCTGGATGGGCATGGGGAACCTCCCCTTGACCCTAGTAGAGGATAAAGCAGAAGATAATGGATGGATTTGGGTGTTTTTTTTTTGTAACCAAGATCACATTACACCCTTTGGTTTCATCTCTGATATCTGGATTATTCATGTAATCCAAACTTAAGCTTGTGAAGTCAACATCTCAGGATTTTATTTGAAACAAATTAAGTCATTTATAAGGAAAATAGTTTTATTTAAATAAACTGTACAGTGAGTTGCAACAGCTTTCAATACAGTTCAGTTGATTTGAGTAGTGTACTATCCACAGAAATGAATGCACTCTTTGGTTATAAAAATATCCTAAACTCATTAACACTTTGATTTGTGGTCCGAAAAGATACAAGTCGATGAAACAAACAGGTCCGTATAATAAGTTATTGTAAAAAAAAAAAAAAATCAAAACACAAATTGTACAAGTCTCTAGTTGTCACTACCTGTATAATATCTTCCACTTATATTAATATTAAAGTTTATTTATTTATATAGCGCTTTTTACAATAGTACAATGTCACAAAGCAGCTTTACCGTATTCTGAGCCTGAACCCCCAAAGACAATGCTGAAGTGACAGTGGCAAGAAACAAATCCCTTTTAAGTTGTTTTTAGAAGAAGAAACCTTTAGAGGACCAAGACTTGGTCATCACTCATCCTCTCTGAGGAGCCAGGCAGCATGAATGCTGCGGCACACACAGGTACAGACTGTAGTGGTCAGGTGTCCATTTTCAAAAATTAGGAAATTTATTTACAGTGATAAACAAAAGGGTTTGCCCCCTTCATGATTTTTTTTCTGCATTGTTGCCATTCTTAAATGTTTCAGATCATCAAACAAATTAATTAAATATTAGTCAAGGTGGGTGGCTTAGTGGTTAGCACGTTCGCCTCTCAGCACTAGGGATTCCCAGTTCGAATCCCCATCTGGGTGGAGTTTCCATGTTCTCCCCGTGTCCACGTGGGTTTCCTCCGGGTTCTCCGGTTTCCTCCCACAGTCCAAAAACATGGATCAAGTCAATTGAATTCTCCAAATTGCCCCATATAGAGTGTGTTTGTGTGAGTGAGTGTGTGCCCAGCGATGGATTGGCGCCCTGTCCTGGGTCGATCTGCCCAGCGCCCGAGACGTTCTCCCCTGGATGGGCATGGGGAACCCCACCGTGACCCTAATAGAGGATAAAGCGGAAGATAATGAATGAATGAATGAATTAGTCAAGGCCACACAAGTAAACAAAAAATGCAGCTTTTAAATTAAGCTTTTTCTCAAGGGAGAAATAACCCAAACATACATTGCCCTGTGTGAAAGAGTCTATCCAGTGTAACTATAACTGGTTTATCACCTGGTTTATTTGTTGCGTTCTAGTTCTCTAGCCACGCTAAGGTCTGATTACTGCCACACATGTTCTCAATCAAAAAATCATTAAAATAGGACCTGCCTGACAAAAAGCAAGGTAGAGCAAAAGATACTTAGAAGCTAGACATCGTGCCAATAGCCAAAGAAATTCAGTAACAGGAGAAAGAACATGATTGACATCTATCATTCTGGAAAAGGTTATAAAACTAAAGTTTTATCTGAAGTTCTGGGACTCCAGCGAACCACAGTGAGGCCAACGAAAATTACTCCAAGAGTGCAACGACAACTCATCCAAGAGGCCACAAAAGATCCCAAAACATCAGCCCTCAATTGCCTTAGGTAAGGTCAGCGTTCATTACTCCATTTTAAGAACGACACTGGGCAAAAGTTGCCTGCATGGCAGAGTGCCAGGACAAAAACCTTGACCCTAAAAGGCTCTTCATGCCTGAAAATCCTCCACAGTGAATTACACCAATTTTGTAAAGATAAGTGGGCCAAAATTCCTCCACAGCGCTGTGAAAGACTCATCGCAAGTTACTGCAAATGTTGGATTGCAGTTGTTGCTGCTACAGATAGTCCAACCAGTTATTAGTTTTTGCGGGCAAACACTTTCATTCAGGGCCATGGAAGGTTGGATGTTCTTCCCTTAATAATAGAAACCTCAATTAGGTCATTTTATAATAATTAGGTCATTAAGCAGACGCTTTTATCCAAAGCGACTTCCAAGATGAACACAGGGTTAATCACAACATCCCTGGAGCAATGAGGGTTAAGGGTCTTGCTCAAGGACCTACATTGGTAACTTCAGTTGACCTGGGATTTGAACCCCCAACCTTCAGATTGGTAGCTCAACACCCTAACCACTGAGCTACCTTGCCCTTGTAGGTTTAACCTACTGCATTATGTGTGTGTTTTTTTTTTTGCTTGCATTATGTGTTTTTGACTGAAATTTTAATTTGATCTGAAACATTTAACAATGACAAACATGAAGGGGCAAATACTTTTTCACCCCATGTAGATGATCAGTGATGAGATGTTAACTTTGTAACATGAGGCACTGAACATGATAGATGAACAGATGTTTAAATAGCTGTATGAATCCCACGTCACATCAGGGAGTCATTATTAGACGCA